>JARSSU010017009.1:0-36757 GCA_029619165.1 Eurosta solidaginis | reverse complement strand
CGGGCTAAAAGGTTAGCATGTTTAAAATACGTAAGTCGTTTTGTTCATCAAATTAAGTAGATAACTCATCAGTTGTTTGCATCAGAGCGACAATTTTTGAGATAGTTATTAAAACTGTTTAAAGGTTGTCAAACGTTGTTTCTCGTTGTATATCCTTTAATTCTAGAGTTAAATGATAAATAACGTGTACGAATTTGTTTAACGCATTTGTTTTGGTTACTCGACGTCTCCGTTCTCGTGTAGCCTACATATGCGTTTTTTTTTAATTTGCTTACCGGGCTAAAGGTTAGCATGTTTAAAATACGTAAGTCGTTTTGTTCATCAAATTTAAGTAGATAACTCATCAGTTGTTTGCATCAGAGCGATAATTTTTGAGATAGTTATTAAAACTGTTAAAGGTTGTCAAACGTTGTTTCTCGTTGTATATCCTTTAATTCTAGAGTTAAATTGATAAATAACGTGTACGAATTTGTTTAACGCATTTGTTTTGGTTACTCGACGTCTCCGTTCTCGTGTAGCCTACATATTGCGTTTTTTTTTAATTTGCTTACCGGGCTAAAGGTTAGCATGTTTAAAATACGTAAGTCGTTTTGTTCATCATATTTAAGTAGATAACTCATCAGTTGTTTGCATCAGAGCGATAATTTTTGAGATAGTTATTAAAACTGTTTAAAGGTTGTCAAACGTTGTTTCTCGTTGTATATCCTTTAATTCTAGAGTTAAATTGATAAATAACGTGTACGAATTTGTTTAACGCATTTGTTTTGGTTACTCGACGTCTCCGTTCTCGTGTAGCCTACATATTGCGTTTTTTTTTAATTTGCTTACCGGGCTAAAGGTTAGCATGTTTAAAATACGTAAGTCGTTTTGTTCATCAAATTTAAGTAGATAACTCATCAGTTGTTTGCATCAGAGCGATAATTTTGAGATAGTTATTAAAACTGTTTAAAGGTTGTCAAACGTTGTTTCTCGTTGTATATCCTTTAATTCTAGAGTTAAATTGATAAATAACGTGTACGAATTTGTTTAACGCATTTGTTTTGGTTACTCGACGTCTCCGTTCTCGTGTAGCCTACATATTGCGTTTTTTTTTAATTTGCTTACCGGGCTAAAGGTTAGCATGTTTAAAATACGTAAGTCGTTTGTTCATCATATTTAAGTAGATAAACTCATCAGTTGTTTGCATCAGAGCGATAATTTTTGAGATAGTTATTAAAACTGTTTAAAGGTTGTCAAACGTTGTTTCTCGTTGTATATCCTTTAATTCTAGAGTTAAATTGATAAATAACGTGTACGAATTTGTTTAACGCATTTGTTTTGGTTACTCGACGTCTCCGTTCTCGTGTAGCCTACATATTGCGTTTTTTTTTAATTTGCTTACCGGGCTAAAGGTTAGCATGTTTAAAATACGTAAGTCGTTTTGTTCATCAAATTTAAGTAGATAACTCATCAGTTGTTTGCATCAGAGCGATAATTTTTGAGATAGTTATTAAAACTGTTTAAAGGTTGTCAAACGTTGTTTCTCGTTGTATATCCTTTAATTCTAGAGTTAAATTGATAAATAACGTGTACGAATTTGTTTAACGCATTTGTTTTGGTTACTCGACGTCTCCGTTCTCGTGTAGCCTACATATTGCGTTTTTTTTTAATTTGCTTACCGGGCTAAAGGTTAGCATGTTTAAAATACGTAAGTCGTTTTGTTCATCAAATTTAAGTAGATAACTCATCAGTTGTTTGCATCAGAGCGATAATTTTTGAGATAGTTATTAAAACTGTTTAAAGGTTGTCAAACGTTGTTTCTCGTTGTATATCCTTTAATTCTAGAGTTAAATTGATAAATAACGTGTACGAATTTGTTTAACGCATTTGTTTTGGTTACTCGACGTCTCCGTTCTCGTGTAGCCTACATATTGCGTTTTTTTTTAATTTGCTTACCGGGCTAAAGGTTAGCATGTTTAAAATACGTAAGTCGTTTTGTTCATCAAATTTAAGTAGATAACTCATCAGTTGTTTGCATCAGAGCGATAATTTTTGAGATAGTTATTAAAACTGTTTAAAGGTTGTCAAACGTTGTTTCTCGTTGTATATCCTTTAATTCTAGAGTTAAATTGATAAATAACGTGTACGAATTTGTTTAACGCATTTGTTTTGGTTACTCGACGTCTCCGTTCTCGTGTAGCCTACATATTGCGTTTTTTTTTAATTTGCTTACCGGGCTAAAGGTTAGCATGTTTAAAATACGTAAGTCGTTTTGTTCATCAAATTTAAGTAGATAACTCATCAGTTGTTTGCATCAGAGCGATAATTTTTGAGATAGTTATTAAAACTGTTTAAAGGTTGTCAAACGTTGTTTCTCGTTGTATATCCTTTAATTCTAGAGTTAAATTGATAAATAACGTGTACGAATTTGTTTAACGCATTTGTTTTGGTTACTCGACGTCTCCGTTCTCGTGTAGCCTACATATTGCGTTTTTTTTTAATTTGCTTACCGGGCTAAAGGTTAGCATGTTTAAAATACGTAAGTCGTTTTGTTCATCAAATTAAGTAGATAACTCATCAGTTGTTTGCATCAGAGCGACAATTTTTGAGATAGTTATTAAAACTGTTTAAAGGTTGTCAAACGTTGTTTCTCGTTGTATATCCTTTAATTCTAGAGTTAAATTGATAAATAACGTGTACGAATTTGTTTAACGCATTTGTTTTGGTTACTCGACGTCTCCGTTCTCGTGTAGCCTACATATTGCGTTTTTTTTTAATTTGCTTACCGGGCTAAAGGTTAGCATGTTTAAAATACGTAAGTCGTTTTGTTCATCAAATTTAAGTAGATAACTCATCAGTTGTTTGCATCAGAGCGATAATTTTTGAGATAGTTATTAAAACTGTTTAAAGGTTGTCAAACGTTGTTTCTCGTTGTATATCCTTTAATTCTAGAGTTAAATTGATAAATAACGTGTACGAATTTGTTTAACGCATTTGTTTTGGTTACTCGACGTCTCCGTTCTCGTGTAGCCTACATATTGCGTTTTTTTTTAATTTGCTTACCGGGCTAAAGGTTAGCATGTTTAAAATACGTAAGTCGTTTTGTTCATCAAATTTAAGTAGATAACTCATCAGTTGTTTGCATCAGAGCGATAATTTTTGAGATAGTTATTAAAACTGTTTAAAGGTTGTCAAACGTTGTTTCTCGTTGTATATCCTTTAATTCTAGAGTTAAATTGATAAATAACGTGTACGAATTTGTTTAACGCATTTGTTTTGGTTACTCGACGTCTCCGTTCTCGTGTAGCCTACATATTGCGTTTTTTTTTAATTTGCTTACCGGGCTAAAGGTTAGCATGTTTAAAATACGTAAGTCGTTTTGTTCATCAAATTTAAGTAGATAACTCATCAGTTGTTTGCATCAGAGCGATAATTTTTGAGATAGTTATTAAAACTGTTTAAAGGTTGTCAAACGTTGTTTCTCGTTGTATATCCTTTAATTCTAGAGTTAAATTGATAAATAACGTGTACGAATTTGTTTAACGCATTTGTTTTGGTTACTCGACGTCTCCGTTCTCGTGTAGCCTACATATTGCGTTTTTTTTTAATTTGCTTACCGGGCTAAAGGTTAGCATGTTTAAAATACGTAAGTCGTTTTGTTCATCAAATTTAAGTAGATAACTCATCAGTTGTTTGCATCAGAGCGATAATTTTTGAGATAGTTATTAAAACTGTTTAAAGGTTGTCAAACGTTGTTTCTCGTTGTATATCCTTTAATTCTAGAGTTAAATTGATAAATAACGTGTACGAATTTGTTTAACGCATTTGTTTTGGTTACTCGACGTCTCCGTTCTCGTGTAGCCTACATATTGCGTTTTTTTTTAATTTGCTTACCGGGCTAAAGGTTAGCATGTTTAAAATACGTAAGTCGTTTTGTTCATCAAATTTAAGTAGATAACTCATCAGTTGTTTGCATCAGAGCGATAATTTTTGAGATAGTTATTAAAACTGTTTAAAGGTTGTCAAACGTTGTTTCTCGTTGTATATCCTTTAATTCTAGAGTTAAATTGATAAATAACGTGTACGAATTTGTTTAACGCATTTGTTTTGGTTACTCGACGTCTCCGTTCTCGTGTAGCCTACATATTGCGTTTTTTTTTAATTTGCTTACCGGGCTAAAGGTTAGCATGTTTAAAATACGTAAGTCGTTTTGTTCATCAAATTTAAGTAGATAACTCATCAGTTGTTTGCATCAGAGCGATAATTTTTGAGATAGTTATTAAAACTGTTTAAAGGTTGTCAAACGTTGTTTCTCGTTGTATATCCTTTAATTCTAGAGTTAAATTGATAAATAACGTGTACGAATTTGTTTAACGCATTTGTTTTGGTTACTCGACGTCTCCGTTCTCGTGTAGCCTACATATTGCGTTTTTTTTTAATTTGCTTACCGGGCTAAAGGTTAGCATGTTTAAAATACGTAAGTCGTTTTGTTCATCAAATTTAAGTAGATAACTCATCAGTTGTTTGCATCAGAGCGATAATTTTTGAGATAGTTATTAAAACTGTTTAAAGGTTGTCAAACGTTGTTTCTCGTTGTATATCCTTTAATTCTAGAGTTAAATTGATAAATAACGTGTACGAATTTGTTTAACGCATTTGTTTTGGTTACTCGACGTCTCCGTTCTCGTGTAGCCTACATATTGCGTTTTTTTTTAATTTGCTTACCGGGCTAAAGGTTAGCATGTTTAAAATACGTAAGTCGTTTTGTTCATCATATTTAAGTAGATAACTCATCAGTTGTTTGCATCAGAGCGATAATTTTTGAGATAGTTATTAAAACTGTTTAAAGGTTGTCAAACGTTGTTTCTCGTTGTATATCCTTTAATTCTAGAGTTAAATTGATAAATAACGTGTACGAATTTGTTTAACGCATTTGTTTTGGTTACTCGACGTCTCCGTTCTCGTGTAGCCTACATATTGCGTTTTTTTTTAATTTGCTTACCGGGCTAAAGGTTAGCATGTTTAAAATACGTAAGTCGTTTTGTTCATCAAATTTAAGTAGATAACTCATCAGTTGTTTGCATCAGAGCGATAATTTTTGAGATAGTTATTAAAACTGTTTAAAGGTTGTCAAACGTTGTTTCTCGTTGTATATCCTTTAATTCTAGAGTTAAATTGATAAATAACGTGTACGAATTTGTTTAACGCATTTGTTTTGGTTACTCGACGTCTCCGTTCTCGTGTAGCCTACATATTGCGTTTTTTTTTAATTTGCTTACCGGGCTAAAGGTTAGCATGTTTAAAATACGTAAGTCGTTTTGTTCATCAAATTTAAGTAGATAACTCATCAGTTGTTTGCATCAGAGCGATAATTTTTGAGATAGTTATTAAAACTGTTTAAAGGTTGTCAAACGTTGTTTCTCGTTGTATATCCTTTAATTCTAGAGTTAAATTGATAAATAACGTGTACGAATTTGTTTAACGCATTTGTTTTGGTTACTCGACGTCTCCGTTCTCGTGTAGCCTACATATTGCGTTTTTTTTTAATTTGCTTACCGGGCTAAAGGTTAGCATGTTTAAAATACGTAAGTCGTTTTGTTCATCAAATTTAAGTAGATAACTCATCAGTTGTTTGCATCAGAGCGATAATTTTTGAGATAGTTATTAAAACTGTTTAAAGGTTGTCAAACGTTGTTTCTCGTTGTATATCCTTTAATTCTAGAGTTAAATTGATAAATAACGTGTACGAATTTGTTTAACGCATTTGTTTTGGTTACTCGACGTCTCCGTTCTCGTGTAGCCTACATATTGCGTTTTTTTTTAATTTGCTTACCGGGCTAAAGGTTAGCATGTTTAAAATACGTAAGTCGTTTTGTTCATCAAATTTAAGTAGATAACTCATCAGTTGTTTGCATCAGAGCGATAATTTTTGAGATAGTTATTAAAACTGTTTAAAGGTTGTCAAACGTTGTTTCTCGTTGTATATCCTTTAATTCTAGAGTTAAATTGATAAATAACGTGTACGAATTTGTTTAACGCATTTGTTTTGGTTACTCGACGTCTCCGTTCTCGTGTAGCCTACATATTGCGTTTTTTTTTAATTTGCTTACCGGGCTAAAGGTTAGCATGTTTAAAATACGTAAGTCGTTTTGTTCATCAAATTTAAGTAGATAACTCATCAGTTGTTTGCATCAGAGCGATAATTTTTGAGATAGTTATTAAAACTGTTTAAAGGTTGTCAAACGTTGTTTCTCGTTGTATATCCTTTAATTCTAGAGTTAAATTGATAAATAACGTGTACGAATTTGTTTAACGCATTTGTTTTGGTTACTCGACGTCTCCGTTCTCGTGTAGCCTACATATTGCGTTTTTTTTTAATTTGCTTACCGGGCTAAAGGTTAGCATGTTTAAAATACGTAAGTCGTTTTGTTCATCAAATTTAAGTAGATAACTCATCAGTTGTTTGCATCAGAGCGATAATTTTTGAGATAGTTATTAAAACTGTTTAAAGGTTGTCAAACGTTGTTTCTCGTTGTATATCCTTTAATTCTAGAGTTAAATTGATAAATAACGTGTACGAATTTGTTTAACGCATTTGTTTTGGTTACTCGACGTCTCCGTTCTCGTGTAGCCTACATATTGCGTTTTTTTTTAATTTGCTTACCGGGCTAAAGGTTAGCATGTTTAAAATACGTAAGTCGTTTTGTTCATCAAATTTAAGTAGATAACTCATCAGTTGTTTGCATCAGAGCGATAATTTTTGAGATAGTTATTAAAACTGTTTAAAGGTTGTCAAACGTTGTTTCTCGTTGTATATCCTTTAATTCTAGAGTTAAATTGATAAATAACGTGTACGAATTTGTTTAACGCATTTGTTTTGGTTACTCGACGTCTCCGTTCTCGTGTAGCCTACATATTGCGTTTTTTTTTAATTTGCTTACCGGGCTAAAGGTTAGCATGTTTAAAATACGTAAGTCGTTTTGTTCATCAAATTTAAGTAGATAACTCATCAGTTGTTTGCATCAGAGCGATAATTTTTGAGATAGTTATTAAAACTGTTTAAAGGTTGTCAAACGTTGTTTCTCGTTGTATATCCTTTAATTCTAGAGTTAAATTGATAAATAACGTGTACGAATTTGTTTAACGCATTTGTTTTGGTTACTCGACGTCTCCGTTCTCGTGTAGCCTACATATTGCGTTTTTTTTTAATTTGCTTACCGGGCTAAAGGTTAGCATGTTTAAAATACGTAAGTCGTTTTGTTCATCAAATTTAAGTAGATAACTCATCAGTTGTTTGCATCAGAGCGACAATTTTTGAGATAGTTATTAAAACTGTTTAAAGGTTGTCAAACGTTGTTTCTCGTTGTATATCCTTTAATTCTAGAGTTAAATTGATAAATAACGTGTACGAATTTGTTTAACGCATTTGTTTTGGTTACTCGACGTCTCCGTTCTCGTGTAGCCTACATATTGCGTTTTTTTTTAATTTGCTTACCGGGCTAAAGGTTAGCATGTTTAAAATACGTAAGTCGTTTTGTTCATCAAATTTAAGTAGATAACTCATCAGTTGTTTGCATCAGAGCGATAATTTTTGAGATAGTTATTAAAACTGTTTAAAGGTTGTCAAACGTTGTTTCTCGTTGTATATCCTTTAATTCTAGAGTTAAATTGATAAATAACGTGTACGAATTTGTTTAACGCATTTGTTTTGGTTACTCGACGTCTCCGTTCTCGTGTAGCCTACATATTGCGTTTTTTTTTAATTTGCTTACCGGGCTAAAGGTTAGCATGTTTAAAATACGTAAGTCGTTTTGTTCATCAAATTTAAGTAGATAACTCATCAGTTGTTTGCATCAGAGCGATAATTTTTGAGATAGTTATTAAAACTGTTTAAAGGTTGTCAAACGTTGTTTCTCGTTGTATATCCTTTAATTCTAGAGTTAAATTGATAAATAACGTGTACGAATTTGTTTAACGCATTTGTTTTGGTTACTCGACGTCTCCGTTCTCGTGTAGCCTACATATTGCGTTTTTTTTTAATTTGCTTACCGGGCTAAAGGTTAGCATGTTTAAAATACGTAAGTCGTTTTGTTCATCAAATTTAAGTAGATAACTCATCAGTTGTTTGCATCAGAGCGATAATTTTTGAGATAGTTATTAAAACTGTTTAAAGGTTGTCAAACGTTGTTTCTCGTTGTATATCCTTTAATTCTAGAGTTAAATTGATAAATAACGTGTACGAATTTGTTTAACGCATTTGTTTTGGTTACTCGACGTCTCCGTTCTCGTGTAGCCTACATATTGCGTTTTTTTTTAATTTGCTTACCGGGCTAAAGGTTAGCATGTTTAAAATACGTAAGTCGTTTTGTTCATCAAATTTAAGTAGATAACTCATCAGTTGTTTGCATCAGAGCGATAATTTTTGAGATAGTTATTAAAACTGTTTAAAGGTTGTCAAACGTTGTTTCTCGTTGTATATCCTTTAATTCTAGAGTTAAATTGATAAATAACGTGTACGAATTTGTTTAACGCATTTGTTTTGGTTACTCGACGTCTCCGTTCTCGTGTAGCCTACATATTGCGTTTTTTTTTAATTTGCTTACCGGGCTAAAGGTTAGCATGTTTAAAATACGTAAGTCGTTTTGTTCATCAAATTTAAGTAGATAACTCATCAGTTGTTTGCATCAGAGCGATAATTTTTGAGATAGTTATTAAAACTGTTTAAAGGTTGTCAAACGTTGTTTCTCGTTGTATATCCTTTAATTCTAGAGTTAAATTGATAAATAACGTGTACGAATTTGTTTAACGCATTTGTTTTGGTTACTCGACGTCTCCGTTCTCGTGTAGCCTACATATTGCGTTTTTTTTTAATTTGCTTACCGGGCTAAAGGTTAGCATGTTTAAAATACGTAAGTCGTTTTGTTCATCAAATTTAAGTAGATAACTCATCAGTTGTTTGCATCAGAGCGATAATTTTTGAGATAGTTATTAAAACTGTTTAAAGGTTGTCAAACGTTGTTTCTCGTTGTATATCCTTTAATTCTAGAGTTAAATTGATAAATAACGTGTACGAATTTGTTTAACGCATTTGTTTTGGTTACTCGACGTCTCCGTTCTCGTGTAGCCTACATATTGCGTTTTTTTTTAATTTGCTTACCGGGCTAAAGGTTAGCATGTTTAAAATACGTAAGTCGTTTTGTTCATCAAATTTAAGTAGATAACTCATCAGTTGTTTGCATCAGAGCGATAATTTTTGAGATAGTTATTAAAACTGTTTAAAGGTTGTCAAACGTTGTTTCTCGTTGTATATCCTTTAATTCTAGAGTTAAATTGATAAATAACGTGTACGAATTTGTTTAACGCATTTGTTTTGGTTACTCGACGTCTCCGTTCTCGTGTAGCCTACATATTGCGTTTTTTTTTAATTTGCTTACCGGGCTAAAGGTTAGCATGTTTAAAATACGTAAGTCGTTTTGTTCATCAAATTTAAGTAGATAACTCATCAGTTGTTTGCATCAGAGCGATAATTTTTGAGATAGTTATTAAAACTGTTTAAAGGTTGTCAAACGTTGTTTCTCGTTGTATATCCTTTAATTCTAGAGTTAAATTGATAAATAACGTGTACGAATTTGTTTAACGCATTTGTTTTGGTTACTCGACGTCTCCGTTCTCGTGTAGCCTACATATTGCGTTTTTTTTTAATTTGCTTACCGGGCTAAAGGTTAGCATGTTTAAAATACGTAAGTCGTTTTGTTCATCAAATTTAAGTAGATAACTCATCAGTTGTTTGCATCAGAGCGACAATTTTTGAGATAGTTATTAAAACTGTTTAAAGGTTGTCAAACGTTGTTTCTCGTTGTATATCCTTTAATTCTAGAGTTAAATTGATAAATAACGTGTACGAATTTGTTTAACGCATTTGTTTTGGTTACTCGACGTCTCCGTTCTCGTGTAGCCTACATATTGCGTTTTTTTTTAATTTGCTTACCGGGCTAAAGGTTAGCATGTTTAAAATACGTAAGTCGTTTTGTTCATCAAATTTAAGTAGATAACTCATCAGTTGTTTGCATCAGAGCGACAATTTTTGAGATAGTTATTAAAACTGTTTAAAGGTTGTCAAACGTTGTTTCTCGTTGTATATCCTTTAATTCTAGAGTTAAATTGATAAATAACGTGTACGAATTTGTTTAACGCATTTGTTTTGGTTACTCGACGTCTCCGTTCTCGTGTAGCCTACATATTGCGTTTTTTTTTAATTTGCTTACCGGGCTAAAGGTTAGCATGTTTAAAATACGTAAGTCGTTTTGTTCATCAAATTTAAGTAGATAACTCATCAGTTGTTTGCATCAGAGCGATAATTTTTGAGATAGTTATTAAAACTGTTTAAAGGTTGTCAAACGTTGTTTCTCGTTGTATATCCTTTAATTCTAGAGTTAAATTGATAAATAACGTGTACGAATTTGTTTAACGCATTTGTTTTGGTTACTCGACGTCTCCGTTCTCGTGTAGCCTACATATTGCGTTTTTTTTTAATTTGCTTACCGGGCTAAAGGTTAGCATGTTTAAAATACGTAAGTCGTTTTGTTCATCAAATTTAAGTAGATAACTCATCAGTTGTTTGCATCAGAGCGACAATTTTTGAGATAGTTATTAAAACTGTTTAAAGGTTGTCAAACGTTGTTTCTCGTTGTATATCCTTTAATTCTAGAGTTAAATTGATAAATAACGTGTACGAATTTGTTTAACGCATTTGTTTTGGTTACTCGACGTCTCCGTTCTCGTGTAGCCTACATATTGCGTTTTTTTTTAATTTGCTTACCGGGCTAAAGGTTAGCATGTTTAAAATACGTAAGTCGTTTTGTTCATCAAATTTAAGTAGATAACTCATCAGTTGTTTGCATCAGAGCGATAATTTTTGAGATAGTTATTAAAACTGTTTAAAGGTTGTCAAACGTTGTTTCTCGTTGTATATCCTTTAATTCTAGAGTTAAATTGATAAATAACGTGTACGAATTTGTTTAACGCATTTGTTTTGGTTACTCGACGTCTCCGTTCTCGTGTAGCCTACATATTGCGTTTTTTTTTAATTTGCTTACCGGGCTAAAGGTTAGCATGTTTAAAATACGTAAGTCGTTTTGTTCATCAAATTTAAGTAGATAACTCATCAGTTGTTTGCATCAGAGCGATAATTTTTGAGATAGTTATTAAAACTGTTTAAAGGTTGTCAAACGTTGTTTCTCGTTGTATATCCTTTAATTCTAGAGTTAAATTGATAAATAACGTGTACGAATTTGTTTAACGCATTTGTTTTGGTTACTCGACGTCTCCGTTCTCGTGTAGCCTACATATTGCGTTTTTTTTTAATTTGCTTACCGGGCTAAAGGTTAGCATGTTTAAAATACGTAAGTCGTTTTGTTCATCAAATTTAAGTAGATAACTCATCAGTTGTTTGCATCAGAGCGATAATTTTTGAGATAGTTATTAAAACTGTTTAAAGGTTGTCAAACGTTGTTTCTCGTTGTATATCCTTTAATTCTAGAGTTAAATTGATAAATAACGTGTACGAATTTGTTTAACGCATTTGTTTTGGTTACTCGACGTCTCCGTTCTCGTGTAGCCTACATATTGCGTTTTTTTTTAATTTGCTTACCGGGCTAAAGGTTAGCATGTTTAAAATACGTAAGTCGTTTTGTTCATCAAATTTAAGTAGATAACTCATCAGTTGTTTGCATCAGAGCGATAATTTTTGAGATAGTTATTAAAACTGTTTAAAGGTTGTCAAACGTTGTTTCTCGTTGTATATCCTTTAATTCTAGAGTTAAATTGATAAATAACGTGTACGAATTTGTTTAACGCATTTGTTTTGGTTACTCGACGTCTCCGTTCTCGTGTAGCCTACATATTGCGTTTTTTTTTAATTTGCTTACCGGGCTAAAGGTTAGCATGTTTAAAATACGTAAGTCGTTTTGTTCATCAAATTTAAGTAGATAACTCATCAGTTGTTTGCATCAGAGCGATAATTTTTGAGATAGTTATTAAAACTGTTTAAAGGTTGTCAAACGTTGTTTCTCGTTGTATATCCTTTAATTCTAGAGTTAAATTGATAAATAACGTGTACGAATTTGTTTAACGCATTTGTTTTGGTTACTCGACGTCTCCGTTCTCGTGTAGCCTACATATTGCGTTTTTTTTTAATTTGCTTACCGGGCTAAAGGTTAGCATGTTTAAAATACGTAAGTCGTTTTGTTCATCAAATTTAAGTAGATAACTCATCAGTTGTTTGCATCAGAGCGACAATTTTTGAGATAGTTATTAAAACTGTTTAAAGGTTGTCAAACGTTGTTTCTCGTTGTATATCCTTTAATTCTAGAGTTAAATTGATAAATAACGTGTACGAATTTGTTTAACGCATTTGTTTTGGTTACTCGACGTCTCCGTTCTCGTGTAGCCTACATATTGCGTTTTTTTTTAATTTGCTTACCGGGCTAAAGGTTAGCATGTTTAAAATACGTAAGTCGTTTTGTTCATCAAATTTAAGTAGATAACTCATCAGTTGTTTGCATCAGAGCGATAATTTTTGAGATAGTTATTAAAACTGTTTAAAGGTTGTCAAACGTTGTTTCTCGTTGTATATCCTTTAATTCTAGAGTTAAATTGATAAATAACGTGTACGAATTTGTTTAACGCATTTGTTTTGGTTACTCGACGTCTCCGTTCTCGTGTAGCCTACATATTGCGTTTTTTTTTAATTTGCTTACCGGGCTAAAGGTTAGCATGTTTAAAATACGTAAGTCGTTTTGTTCATCAAATTTAAGTAGATAACTCATCAGTTGTTTGCATCAGAGCGATAATTTTTGAGATAGTTATTAAAACTGTTTAAAGGTTGTCAAACGTTGTTTCTCGTTGTATATCCTTTAATTCTAGAGTTAAATTGATAAATAACGTGTACGAATTTGTTTAACGCATTTGTTTTGGTTACTCGACGTCTCCGTTCTCGTGTAGCCTACATATTGCGTTTTTTTTTAATTTGCTTACCGGGCTAAAGGTTAGCATGTTTAAAATACGTAAGTCGTTTTGTTCATCAAATTTAAGTAGATAACTCATCAGTTGTTTGCATCAGAGCGATAATTTTTGAGATAGTTATTAAAACTGTTTAAAGGTTGTCAAACGTTGTTTCTCGTTGTATATCCTTTAATTCTAGAGTTAAATTGATAAATAACGTGTACGAATTTGTTTAACGCATTTGTTTTGGTTACTCGACGTCTCCGTTCTCGTGTAGCCTACATATTGCGTTTTTTTTTAATTTGCTTACCGGGCTAAAGGTTAGCATGTTTAAAATACGTAAGTCGTTTTGTTCATCAAATTTAAGTAGATAACTCATCAGTTGTTTGCATCAGAGCGATAATTTTTGAGATAGTTATTAAAACTGTTTAAAGGTTGTCAAACGTTGTTTCTCGTTGTATATCCTTTAATTCTAGAGTTAAATTGATAAATAACGTGTACGAATTTGTTTAACGCATTTGTTTTGGTTACTCGACGTCTCCGTTCTCGTGTAGCCTACATATTGCGTTTTTTTTTAATTTGCTTACCGGGCTAAAGGTTAGCATGTTTAAAATACGTAAGTCGTTTTGTTCATCAAATTTAAGTAGATAACTCATCAGTTGTTTGCATCAGAGCGATAATTTTTGAGATAGTTATTAAAACTGTTTAAAGGTTGTCAAACGTTGTTTCTCGTTGTATATCCTTTAATTCTAGAGTTAAATTGATAAATAACGTGTACGAATTTGTTTAACGCATTTGTTTTGGTTACTCGACGTCTCCGTTCTCGTGTAGCCTACATATTGCGTTTTTTTTTAATTTGCTTACCGGGCTAAAGGTTAGCATGTTTAAAATACGTAAGTCGTTTTGTTCATCAAATTTAAGTAGATAACTCATCAGTTGTTTGCATCAGAGCGATAATTTTTGAGATAGTTATTAAAACTGTTTAAAGGTTGTCAAACGTTGTTTCTCGTTGTATATCCTTTAATTCTAGAGTTAAATTGATAAATAACGTGTACGAATTTGTTTAACGCATTTGTTTTGGTTACTCGACGTCTCCGTTCTCGTGTAGCCTACATATTGCGTTTTTTTTTAATTTGCTTACCGGGCTAAAGGTTAGCATGTTTAAAATACGTAAGTCGTTTTGTTCATCAAATTTAAGTAGATAACTCATCAGTTGTTTGCATCAGAGCGATAATTTTTGAGATAGTTATTAAAACTGTTTAAAGGTTGTCAAACGTTGTTTCTCGTTGTATATCCTTTAATTCTAGAGTTAAATTGATAAATAACGTGTACGAATTTGTTTAACGCATTTGTTTTGGTTACTCGACGTCTCCGTTCTCGTGTAGCCTACATATTGCGTTTTTTTTTAATTTGCTTACCGGGCTAAAGGTTAGCATGTTTAAAATACGTAAGTCGTTTTGTTCATCAAATTTAAGTAGATAACTCATCAGTTGTTTGCATCAGAGCGACAATTTTTGAGATAGTTATTAAAACTGTTTAAAGGTTGTCAAACGTTGTTTCTCGTTGTATATCCTTTAATTCTAGAGTTAAATTGATAAATAACGTGTACGAATTTGTTTAACGCATTTGTTTTGGTTACTCGACGTCTCCGTTCTCGTGTAGCCTACATATTGCGTTTTTTTTTAATTTGCTTACCGGGCTAAAGGTTAGCATGTTTAAAATACGTAAGTCGTTTTGTTCATCAAATTTAAGTAGATAACTCATCAGTTGTTTGCATCAGAGCGACAATTTTTGAGATAGTTATTAAAACTGTTTAAAGGTTGTCAAACGTTGTTTCTCGTTGTATATCCTTTAATTCTAGAGTTAAATTGATAAATAACGTGTACGAATTTGTTTAACGCATTTGTTTTGGTTACTCGACGTCTCCGTTCTCGTGTAGCCTACATATTGCGTTTTTTTTTAATTTGCTTACCGGGCTAAAGGTTAGCATGTTTAAAATACGTAAGTCGTTTTGTTCATCAAATTTAAGTAGATAACTCATCAGTTGTTTGCATCAGAGCGATAATTTTTGAGATAGTTATTAAAACTGTTTAAAGGTTGTCAAACGTTGTTTCTCGTTGTATATCCTTTAATTCTAGAGTTAAATTGATAAATAACGTGTACGAATTTGTTTAACGCATTTGTTTTGGTTACTCGACGTCTCCGTTCTCGTGTAGCCTACATATTGCGTTTTTTTTTAATTTGCTACCGGGCTAAAGGTTAGCATGTTTAAAATACGTAAGTCGTTTTGTTCATCAAATTTAAGTAGATAACTCATCAGTTGTTTGCATCAGAGCGACAATTTTGAGATAGTTATTAAAACTGTTTAAAGGTTGTCAAACGTTGTTTCTCGTTGTATATCCTTTAATTCTAGAGTTAAATTGATAAATAACGTGTACGAATTTGTTTAACGCATTTGTTTTGGTTACTCGACGTCTCCGTTCTCGTGTAGCCTACATATTGCGTTTTTTTTTAATTTGCTTACCGGGCTAAAGGTTAGCATGTTTAAAATACGTAAGTCGTTTTGTTCATCAAATTTAAGTAGATAACTCATCAGTTGTTTGCATCAGAGCGATAATTTTTGAGATAGTTATTAAAACTGTTTAAAGGTTGTCAAACGTTGTTTCTCGTTGTATATCCTTTAATTCTAGAGTTAAATTGATAAATAACGTGTACGAATTTGTTTAACGCATTTGTTTTGGTTACTCGACGTCTCCGTTCTCGTGTAGCCTACATATTGCGTTTTTTTTTAATTTGCTTACCGGGCTAAAGGTTAGCATGTTTAAAATACGTAAGTCGTTTTGTTCATCAAATTTAAGTAGATAACTCATCAGTTGTTTGCATCAGAGCGACAATTTTTGAGATAGTTATTAAAACTGTTTAAAGGTTGTCAAACGTTGTTTCTCGTTGTATATCCTTTAATTCTAGAGTTAAATTGATAAATAACGTGTACGAATTTGTTTAACGCATTTGTTTTGGTTACTCGACGTCTCCGTTCTCGTGTAGCCTACATATTGCGTTTTTTTTTAATTTGCTTACCGGGCTAAAGGTTAGCATGTTTAAAATACGTAAGTCGTTTTGTTCATCAAATTTAAGTAGATAACTCATCAGTTGTTTGCATCAGAGCGACAATTTTTGAGATAGTTATTAAAACTGTTTAAAGGTTGTCAAACGTTGTTTCTCGTTGTATATCCTTTAATTCTAGAGTTAAATTGATAAATAACGTGTACGAATTTGTTTAACGCATTTGTTTTGGTTACTCGACGTCTCCGTTCTCGTGTAGCCTACATATTGCGTTTTTTTTTAATTTGCTTACCGGGCTAAAGGTTAGCATGTTTAAAATACGTAAGTCGTTTTGTTCATCAAATTTAAGTAGATAACTCATCAGTTGTTTGCATCAGAGCGACAATTTTTGAGATAGTTATTAAAACTGTTTAAAGGTTGTCAAACGTTGTTTCTCGTTGTATATCCTTTAATTCTAGAGTTAAATTGATAAATAACGTGTACGAATTTGTTTAACGCATTTGTTTTGGTTACTCGACGTCTCCGTTCTCGTGTAGCCTACATATTGCGTTTTTTTTTAATTTGCTTACCGGGCTAAAGGTTAGCATGTTTAAAATACGTAAGTCGTTTTGTTCATCAAATTTAAGTAGATAACTCATCAGTTGTTTGCATCAGAGCGATAATTTTTGAGATAGTTATTAAAACTGTTTAAAGGTTGTCAAACGTTGTTTCTCGTTGTATATCCTTTAATTCTAGAGTTAAATTGATAAATAACGTGTACGAATTTGTTTAACGCATTTGTTTTGGTTACTCGACGTCTCCGTTCTCGTGTAGCCTACATATTGCGTTTTTTTTTAATTTGCTTACCGGGCTAAAGGTTAGCATGTTTAAAATACGTAAGTCGTTTTGTTCATCAAATTTAAGTAGATAACTCATCAGTTGTTTGCATCAGAGCGACAATTTTTGAGATAGTTATTAAAACTGTTTAAAGGTTGTCAAACGTTGTTTCTCGTTGTATATCCTTTAATTCTAGAGTTAAATTGATAAATAACGTGTACGAATTTGTTTAACGCATTTGTTTTGGTTACTCGACGTCTCCGTTCTCGTGTAGCCTACATATTGCGTTTTTTTTTAATTTGCTTACCGGGCTAAAGGTTAGCATGTTTAAAATACGTAAGTCGTTTTGTTCAACAAATTTAAGTAGATAACTCATCAGTTGTTTGCATCAGAGCGACAATTTTTGAGATAGTTATTAAAACTGTTTAAAGGTTGTCAAACGTTGTTTCTCGTTGTATATCCTTTAATTCTAGAGTTAAATTGATAAATAACGTGTACGAATTTGTTTAACGCATTTGTTTTGGTTACTCGACGTCTCCGTTCTCGTGTAGCCTACATATTGCGTTTTTTTTTAATTTGCTTACCGGGCTAAAGGTTAGCATGTTTAAAATACGTAAGTCGTTTTGTTCAACAAATTTAAGTAGATAACTCATCAGTTGTTTGCATCAGAGCGACAATTTTTGAGATAGTTATTAAAACTGTTTAAAGGTTGTCAAACGTTGTTTCTCGTTGTATATCCTTTAATTCTAGAGTTAAATTGATAAATAACGTGTACGAATTTGTTTAACGCATTTGTTTTGGTTACTCGACGTCTCCGTTCTCGTGTAGCCTACATATTGCGTTTTTTTTTAATTTGCTTACCGGGCTAAAGGTTAGCATGTTTAAAATACGTAAGTCGTTTTGTTCATCAAATTTAAGTAGATAACTCATCAGTTGTTTGCATCAGAGCGACAATTTTGAGATAGTTATTAAAACTGTTTAAAGGTTGTCAAACGTTGTTTCTCGTTGTATATCCTTTAATTCTAGAGTTAAATTGATAAATAACGTGTACGAATTTGTTTAACGCATTTGTTTTGGTTACTCGACGTCTCCGTTCTCGTGTAGCCTACATATTGCGTTTTTTTTTAATTTGCTTACCGGGCTAAAGGTTAGCATGTTTAAAATACGTAAGTCGTTTTGTTCATCAAATTTAAGTAGATAACTCATCAGTTGTTTGCATCAGAGCGACAATTTTTGAGATAGTTATTAAAACTGTTTAAAGGTTGTCAAACGTTGTTTCTCGTTGTATATCCTTTAATTCTAGAGTTAAATGATAAATAACGTGTACGAATTTGTTTAACGCATTTGTTTTGGTTACTCGACGTCTCCGTTCTCGTGTAGCCTACATATTGCGTTTTTTTTTAATTTGCTTACCGGGCTAAAGGTTAGCATGCTTAAAATACGTAAGTCGTTTTGTTCAACAAATTTAAGTAGATAACTCATCAGTTGTTTGCATCAGAGCGACAATTTTTGAGATAGTTATTAAAACTGTTTAAAGGTTGTCAAACGTTGTTTCTCGTTGTATATCCTTTAATTCTAGAGTTAAATTGATAAATAACGTGTACGAATTTGTTTAACGCATTTGTTTTGGTTACTCGACGTCTCCGTTCTCGTGTAGCCTACATATTGCGTTTTTTTTTAATTTGCTTACCGGGCTAAAGGTTAGCATGTTTAAAATACGTAAGTCGTTTTGTTCAACAAATTTAAGTAGATAACTCATCAGTTGTTTGCATCAGAGCGACAATTTTTGAGATAGTTATTAAAACTGTTTAAAGGTTGTCAAACGTTGTTTCTCGTTGTATATCCTTTAATTCTAGAGTTAAATTGATAAATAACGTGTACGAATTTGTTTAACGCATTTGTTTTGGTTACTCGACGTCTCCGTTCTCGTGTAGCCTACATATTGCGTTTTTTTTTAATTTGCTTACCGGGCTAAAGGTTAGCATGTTTAAAATACGTAAGTCGTTTTGTTCATCAAATTTAAGTAGATAACTCATCAGTTGTTTGCATCAGAGCGACAATTTTTGAGATAGTTATTAAAACTGTTTAAAGGTTGTCAAACGTTGTTTCTCGTTGTATATCCTTTAATTCTAGAGTTAAATTGATAAATAACGTGTACGAATTTGTTTAACGCATTTGTTTTGGTTACTCGACGTCTCCGTTCTCGTGTAGCCTACATATTGCGTTTTTTTTTAATTTGCTTACCGGGCTAAAGGTTAGCATGTTTAAAATACGTAAGTCGTTTTGTTCAACAAATTTAAGTAGATAACTCATCAGTTGTTTGCATCAGAGCGACAATTTTTGAGATAGTTATTAAAACTGTTTAAAGGTTGTCAAACGTTGTTTCTCGTTGTATATCCTTTAATTCTAGAGTTAAATTGATAAATAACGTGTACGAATTTGTTTAACGCATTTGTTTTGGTTACTCGACGTCTCCGTTCTCGTGTAGCCTACATATTGCGTTTTTTTTTAATTTGCTTACCGGGCTAAAGGTTAGCATGTTTAAAATACGTAAGTCGTTTTGTTCAACAAATTTAAGTAGATAACTCATCAGTTGTTTGCATCAGAGCGACAATTTTTGAGATAGTTATTAAAACTGTTTAAAGGTTGTCAAACGTTGTTTCTCGTTGTATATCCTTTAATTCTAGAGTTAAATTGATAAATAACGTGTACGAATTTGTTTAACGCATTTGTTTTGGTTACTCGACGTCTCCGTTCTCGTGTAGCCTACATATTGCGTTTTTTTTTAATTTGCTTACCGGGCTAAAGGTTAGCATGTTTAAAATACGTAAGTCGTTTTGTTCATCAAATTTAAGTAGATAACTCATCAGTTGTTTGCATCAGAGCGATAATTTT
Organism: Eurosta solidaginis; assembly: GCA_029619165.1. NCBI lineage: Eukaryota > Metazoa > Arthropoda > Insecta > Diptera > Tephritidae > Eurosta > Eurosta solidaginis. Next base: position 17,002 of record JARSSU010017009.1, on the reverse strand, counting down.
TGAGATAGTTATTAAAACTGTTTAAAGGTTGTCAAACGTTGTTTCTCGTTGTATATCCTTTAATTCTAGAGTTAAATTGATAAATAACGTGTACGAATTTGTTTAACGCATTTGTTTTGGTTACTCGACGTCTCCGTTCTCGTGTAGCCTACATATTGCGTTTTTTTTTAATTTGCTTACCGGGCTAAAGGTTAGCATGTTTAAAATACGTAAGTCGTTTTGTTCATCAAATTTAAGTAGATAACTCATCAGTTGTTTGCATCAGAGCGACAATTTTTGAGATAGTTATTAAAACTGTTTAAAGGTTGTCAAACGTTGTTTCTCGTTGTATATCCTTTAATTCTAGAGTTAAATTGATAAATAACGTGTACGAATTTGTTTAACGCATTTGTTTTGGTTACTCGACGTCTCCGTTCTCGTGTAGCCTACATATTGCGTTTTTTTTTAATTTGCTTACCGGGCTAAAGGTTAGCATGTTTAAAATACGTAAGTCGTTTTGTTCAACAAATTTAAGTAGATAACTCATCAGTTGTTTGCATCAGAGCGACAATTTTTGAGATAGTTATTAAAACTGTTTAAAGGTTGTCAAACGTTGTTTCTCGTTGTATATCCTTTAATTCTAGAGTTAAATTGATAAATAACGTGTACGAATTTGTTTAACGCATTTGTTTTGGTTACTCGACGTCTCCGTTCTCGTGTAGCCTACATATTGCGTTTTTTTTTAATTTGCTTACCGGGCTAAAGGTTAGCATGTTTAAAATACGTAAGTCGTTTTGTTCAACAAATTTAAGTAGATAACTCATCAGTTGTTTGCATCAGAGCGACAATTTTTGAGATAGTTATTAAAAACTGTTTAAAGGTTGTCAAACGTTGTTTCTCGTTGTATATCCTTTAATTCTAGAGTTAAATTGATAAATAACGTGTACGAATTTGTTTAACGCATTTGTTTTGGTTACTCGACGTCTCCGTTCTCGTGTAGCCTACATATTGCGTTTTTTTTTAATTTGCTTACCGGGCTAAAGGTTAGCATGTTTAAAATACGTAAGTCGTTTTGTTCAACAAATTTAAGTAGATAACTCATCAGTTGTTTGCATCAGAGCGATAATTTTTGAGATAGTTATTAAAACTGTTTAAAGGTTGTCAAACGTTGTTTCTCGTTGTATATCCTTTAATTCTAGAGTTAAATTGATAAATAACGTGTACGAATTTGTTTAACGCATTTGTTTTGGTTACTCGACGTCTCCGTTCTCGTGTAGCCTACATATTGCGTTTTTTTTTAATTTGCTTACCGGGCTAAAGGTTAGCATGTTTAAAATACGTAAGTCGTTTTGTTCATCAAATTTAAGTAGATAACTCATCAGTTGTTTGCATCAGAGCGACAATTTTTGAGATAGTTATTAAAACTGTTTAAAGGTTGTCAAACGTTGTTTCTCGTTGTATATCCTTTAATTCTAGAGTTAAATTGATAAATAACGTGTACGAATTTGTTTAACGCATTTGTTTTGGTTACTCGACGTCTCCGTTCTCGTGTAGCCTACATATTGCGTTTTTTTTTAATTTGCTTACCGGGCTAAAGGTTAGCATGTTTAAAATACGTAAGTCGTTTTGTTCATCAAATTTAAGTAGATAACTCATCAGTTGTTTGCATCAGAGCGACAATTTTTGAGATAGTTATTAAAACTGTTTAAAGGTTGTCAAACGTTGTTTCTCGTTGTATATCCTTTAATTCTAGAGTTAAATTGATAAATAACGTGTACGAATTTGTTTAACGCATTTGTTTTGGTTACTCGACGTCTCCGTTCTCGTGTAGCCTACATATTGCGTTTTTTTTTAATTTGCTTACCGGGCTAAAGGTTAGCATGTTTAAAATACGTAAGTCGTTTTGTTCATCAAATTTAAGTAGATAACTCATCAGTTGTTTGCATCAGAGCGACAATTTTTGAGATAGTTATTAAAACTGTTTAAAGGTTGTCAAACGTTGTTTCTCGTTGTATATCCTTTAATTCTAGAGTTAAATTGATAAATAACGTGTACGAATTTGTTTAAACGCATTTGTTTTGGTTACTCGACGTCTCCGTTCTCGTGTAGCCTACATATTGCGTTTTTTTTTAATTTGCTTACCGGGCTAAAGGTTAGCATGTTTAAAATACGTAAGTCGTTTTGTTCAACAAATTTAAGTAGATAACTCATCAGTTGTTTGCATCAGAGCGACAATTTTTGAGATAGTTATTAAAACTGTTTAAAGGTTGTCAAACGTTGTTTCTCGTTGTATATCCTTTAATTCTAGAGTTAAATTGATAAATAACGTGTACGAATTTGTTTAACGCATTTGTTTTGGTTACTCGACGTCTCCGTTCTCGTGTAGCCTACATATTGCGTTTTTTTTTAATTTGCTTACCGGGCTAAAGGTTAGCATGTTTAAAATACGTAAGTCGTTTTGTTCATCAAATTTAAGTAGATAACTCATCAGTTGTTTGCATCAGAGCGACAATTTTTGAGATAGTTATTAAAACTGTTTAAAGGTTGTCAAACGTTGTTTCTCGTTGTATATCCTTTAATTCTAGAGTTAAATTGATAAATAACGTGTACGAATTTGTTTAACGCATTTGTTTTGGTTACTCGACGTCTCCGTTCTCGTGTAGCCTACATATTGCGTTTTTTTTTAATTTGCTTACCGGGCTAAAGGTTAGCATGTTTAAAATACGTAAGTCGTTTTGTTCAACAAATTTAAGTAGATAACTCATCAGTTGTTTGCATCAGAGCGACAATTTTTGAGATAGTTATTAAAACTGTTTAAAGGTTGTCAAACGTTGTTTCTCGTTGTATATCCTTTAATTCTAGAGTTAAATTGATAAATAACGTGTACGAATTTGTTTAACGCATTTGTTTTGGTTACTCGACGTCTCCGTTCTCGTGTAGCCTACATATTGCGTTTTTTTTTAATTTGCTTACCGGGCTAAAGGTTAGCATGTTTAAAATACGTAAGTCGTTTTGTTCATCAAATTTAAGTAGATAACTCATCAGTTGTTTGCATCAGAGCGATAATTTTGAGATAGTTATTAAAACTGTTTAAAGGTTGTCAAACGTTGTTTCTCGTTGTATATCCTTTAATTCTAGAGTTAAATTGATAAATAACGTGTACGAATTTGTTTAACGCATTTGTTTTGGTTACTCGACGTCTCCGTTCTCGTGTAGCCTACATATTGCGTTTTTTTTTAATTTGCTTACCGGGCTAAAGGTTAGCATGTTTAAAATACGTAAGTCGTTTTGTTCATCAAATTTAAGTAGATAACTCATCAGTTGTTTGCATCAGAGCGACAATTTTGAGATAGTTATTAAAACTGTTTAAAGGTTGTCAAACGTTGTTTCTCGTTGTATATCCTTTAATTCTAGAGTTAAATTGATAAATAACGTGTACGAATTTGTTTAACGCATTTGTTTTGGTTACTCGACGTCTCCGTTCTCGTGTAGCCTACATATTGCGTTTTTTTTTAATTTGCTTACCGGGCTAAAGGTTAGCATGTTTAAAATACGTAAGTCGTTTTGTTCAACAAATTTAAGTAGATAACTCATCAGTTGTTTGCATCAGAGCGATAATTTTTGAGATAGTTATTAAAACTGTTTAAAGGTTGTCAAACGTTGTTTCTCGTTGTATATCCTTTAATTCTAGAGTTAAATTGATAAATAACGTGTACGAATTTGTTTAACGCATTTGTTTTGGTTACTCGACGTCTCCGTTCTCGTGTAGCCTACATATTGCGTTTTTTTTTAATTTGCTTACCGGGCTAAAGGTTAGCATGTTTAAAATACGTAAGTCGTTTTGTTCATCAAATTTAAGTAGATAACTCATCAGTTGTTTGCATCAGAGCGACAATTTTTGAGATAGTTATTAAAACTGTTTAAAGGTTGTCAAACGTTGTTTCTCGTTGTATATCCTTTAATTCTAGAGTTAAATTGATAAATAACGTGTACGAATTTGTTTAACGCATTTGTTTTGGTTACTCGACGTCTCCGTTCTCGTGTAGCCTACATATTGCGTTTTTTTTTAATTTGCTTACCGGGCTAAAGGTTAGCATGTTTAAAATACGTAAGTCGTTTTGTTCAACAAATTTAAGTAGATAACTCATCAGTTGTTTGCATCAGAGCGATAATTTTTGAGATAGTTATTAAAACTGTTTAAAGGTTGTCAAACGTTGTTTCTCGTTGTATATCCTTTAATTCTAGAGTTAAATTGATAAATAACGTGTACGAATTTGTTTAACGCATTTGTTTTGGTTACTCGACGTCTCCGTTCTCGTGTAGCCTACATATTGCGTTTTTTTTTAATTTGCTTACCGGGCTAAAGGTTAGCATGTTTAAAATACGTAAGTCGTTTTGTTCAACAAATTTAAGTAGATAACTCATCAGTTGTTTGCATCAGAGCGACAATTTTTGAGATAGTTATTAAAACTGTTTAAAGGTTGTCAAACGTTGTTTCTCGTTGTATATCCTTTAATTCTAGAGTTAAATTGATAAATAACGTGTACGAATTTGTTTAACGCATTTGTTTTGGTTACTCGACGTCTCCGTTCTCGTGTAGCCTACATATTGCGTTTTTTTTTAATTTGCTTACCGGGCTAAAGGTTAGCATGTTTAAAATACGTAAGTCGTTTTGTTCATCAAATTTAAGTAGATAACTCATCAGTTGTTTGCATCAGAGCGATAATTTTTGAGATAGTTATTAAAACTGTTTAAAGGTTGTCAAACGTTGTTTCTCGTTGTATATCCTTTAATTCTAGAGTTAAATTGATAAATAACGTGTACGAATTTGTTTAACGCATTTGTTTTGGTTACTCGACGTCTCCGTTCTCGTGTAGCCTACATATTGCGTTTTTTTTTAATTTGCTTACCGGGCTAAAGGTTAGCATGTTTAAAATACGTAAGTCGTTTTGTTCATCAAATTTAAGTAGATAACTCATCAGTTGTTTGCATCAGAGCGATAATTTTTGAGATAGTTATTAAAACTGTTTAAAGGTTGTCAAACGTTGTTTCTCGTTGTATATCCTTTAATTCTAGAGTTAAATTGATAAATAACGTGTACGAATTTGTTTAACGCATTTGTTTTGGTTACTCGACGTCTCCGTTCTCGTGTAGCCTACATATTGCGTTTTTTTTTAATTTGCTTACCGGGCTAAAGGTTAGCATGTTTAAAATACGTAAGTCGTTTTGTTCATCAAATTTAAGTAGATAACTCATCAGTTGTTTGCATCAGAGCGATAATTTTTGAGATAGTTATTAAAACTGTTTAAAGGTTGTCAAACGTTGTTTCTCGTTGTATATCCTTTAATTCTAGAGTTAAATTGATAAATAACGTGTACGAATTTGTTTAACGCATTTGTTTTGGTTACTCGACGTCTCCGTTCTCGTGTAGCCTACATATTGCGTTTTTTTTTAATTTGCTTACCGGGCTAAAGGTTAGCATGTTTAAAATACGTAAGTCGTTTTGTTCATCAAATTTAAGTAGATAACTCATCAGTTGTTTGCATCAGAGCGACAATTTTTGAGATAGTTATTAAAACTGTTTAAAGGTTGTCAAACGTTGTTTCTCGTTGTATATCCTTTAATTCTAGAGTTAAATTGATAAATAACGTGTACGAATTTGTTTAACGCATTTGTTTTGGTTACTCGACGTCTCCGTTCTCGTGTAGCCTACATATTGCGTTTTTTTTTAATTTGCTTACCGGGCTAAAGGTTAGCATGTTTAAAATACGTAAGTCGTTTTGTTCAACAAATTTAAGTAGATAACTCATCAGTTGTTTGCATCAGAGCGACAATTTTTGAGATAGTTATTAAAACTGTTTAAAGGTTGTCAAACGTTGTTTCTCGTTGTATATCCTTTAATTCTAGAGTTAAATTGATAAATAACGTGTACGAATTTGTTTAACGCATTTGTTTTGGTTACTCGACGTCTCCGTTCTCGTGTAGCCTACATATTGCGTTTTTTTTTAATTTGCTTACCGGGCTAAAGGTTAGCATGTTTAAAATACGTAAGTCGTTTTGTTCATCAAATTTAAGTAGATAACTCATCAGTTGTTTGCATCAGAGCGACAATTTTTGAGATAGTTATTAAAACTGTTTAAAGGTTGTCAAACGTTGTTTCTCGTTGTATATCCTTTAATTCTAGAGTTAAATTGATAAATAACGTGTACGAATTTGTTTAACGCATTTGTTTTGGTTACTCGACGTCTCCGTTCTCGTGTAGCCTACATATTGCGTTTTTTTTTAATTTGCTTACCGGGCTAAAGGTTAGCATGTTTAAAATACGTAAGTCGTTTTGTTCAACAAATTTAAGTAGATAACTCATCAGTTGTTTGCATCAGAGCGATAATTTTTGAGATAGTTATTAAAACTGTTTAAAGGTTGTCAAACGTTGTTTCTCGTTGTATATCCTTTAATTCTAGAGTTAAATTGATAAATAACGTGTACGAATTTGTTTAACGCATTTGTTTTGGTTACTCGACGTCTCCGTTCTCGTGTAGCCTACATATTGCGTTTTTTTTTAATTTGCTTACCGGGCTAAAGGTTAGCATGTTTAAAATACGTAAGTCGTTTTGTTCATCAAATTTAAGTAGATAACTCATCAGTTGTTTGCATCAGAGCGATAATTTTTGAGATAGTTATTAAAACTGTTTAAAGGTTGTCAAACGTTGTTTCTCGTTGTATATCCTTTAATTCTAGAGTTAAATTGATAAATAACGTGTACGAATTTGTTTAACGCATTTGTTTTGGTTACTCGACGTCTCCGTTCTCGTGTAGCCTACATATTGCGTTTTTTTTTAATTTGCTTACCGGGCTAAAGGTTAGCATGTTTAAAATACGTAAGTCGTTTTGTTCATCAAATTTAAGTAGATAACTCATCAGTTGTTTGCATCAGAGCGATAATTTTGAGATAGTTATTAAAACTGTTTAAAGGTTGTCAAACGTTGTTTCTCGTTGTATATCCTTTAATTCTAGAGTTAAATTGATAAATAACGTGTACGAATTTGTTTAACGCATTTGTTTTGGTTACTCGACGTCTCCGTTCTCGTGTAGCCTACATATTGCGTTTTTTTTTAATTTGCTTACCGGGCTAAAGGTTAGCATGTTTAAAATACGTAAGTCGTTTTGTTCATCAAATTTAAGTAGATAACTCATCAGTTGTTTGCATCAGAGCGATAATTTTTGAGATAGTTATTAAAACTGTTTAAAGGTTGTCAAACGTTGTTTCTCGTTGTATATCCTTTAATTCTAGAGTTAAATTGATAAATAACGTGTACGAATTTGTTTAACGCATTTGTTTTGGTTACTCGACGTCTCCGTTCTCGTGTAGCCTACATATTGCGTTTTTTTTTAATTTGCTTACCGGGCTAAAGGTTAGCATGTTTAAAATACGTAAGTCGTTTTGTTCAACAAATTTAAGTAGATAACTCATCAGTTGTTTGCATCAGAGCGACAATTTTTGAGATAGTTATTAAAACTGTTTAAAGGTTGTCAAACGTTGTTTCTCGTTGTATATCCTTTAATTCTAGAGTTAAATTGATAAATAACGTGTACGAATTGTTTAACGCATTTGTTTTGGTTACTCGACGTCTCCGTTCTCGTGTAGCCTACATATTGCGTTTTTTTTTAATTTGCTTACCGGGCTAAAGGTTAGCATGTTTAAAATACGTAAGTCGTTTTGTTCATCAAATTTAAGTAGATAACTCATCAGTTGTTTGCATCAGAGCGATAATTTTTGAGATAGTTATTAAAACTGTTTAAAGGTTGTCAAACGTTGTTTCTCGTTGTATATCCTTTAATTCTAGAGTTAAATTGATAAATAACGTGTACGAATTTGTTTAACGCATTTGTTTTGGTTACTCGACGTCTCCGTTCTCGTGTAGCCTACATATTGCGTTTTTTTTTAATTTGCTTACCGGGCTAAAGGTTAGCATGTTTAAAATACGTAAGTCGTTTTGTTCAACAAATTAAGTAGATAACTCATCAGTTGTTTGCATCAGAGCGACAATTTTTGAGATAGTTATTAAAACTGTTTAAAGGTTGTCAAACGTTGTTTCTCGTTGTATATCCTTTAATTCTAGAGTTAAATTGATAAATAACGTGTACGAATTTGTTTAACGCATTTGTTTTGGTTACTCGACGTCTCCGTTCTCGTGTAGCCTACATATTGCGTTTTTTTTTAATTTGCTTACCGGGCTAAAGGTTAGCATGTTTAAAATACGTAAGTCGTTTTGTTCATCAAATTTAAGTAGATAACTCATCAGTTGTTTGCATCAGAGCGACAATTTTTGAGATAGTTATTAAAACTGTTTAAAGGTTGTCAAACGTTGTTTCTCGTTGTATATCCTTTAATTCTAGAGTTAAATTGATAAATAACGTGTACGAATTTGTTTAACGCATTTGTTTTGGTTACTCGACGTCTCCGTTCTCGTGTAGCCTACATATTGCGTTTTTTTTTAATTTGCTTACCGGGCTAAAGGTTAGCATGTTAAAATACGTAAGTCGTTTTGTTCATCAAATTTAAGTAGATAACTCATCAGTTGTTTGCATCAGAGCGATAATTTTTGAGATAGTTATTAAAACTGTTTAAAGGTTGTCAAACGTTGTTTCTCGTTGTATATCCTTTAATTCTAGAGTTAAATTGATAAATAACGTGTACGAATTTGTTTAACGCATTTGTTTTGGTTACTCGACGTCTCCGTTCTCGTGTAGCCTACATATTGCGTTTTTTTTTAATTTGCTTACCGGGCTAAAGGTTAGCATGTTTAAAATACGTAAGTCGTTTTGTTCATCATATTTAAGTAGATAAACTCATCAGTTGTTTGCATCAGAGCGACAATTTTGAGATAGTTATTAAAACTGTTTAAAGGTTGTCAAACGTTGTTTCTCGTTGTATATCCTTTAATTCTAGAGTTAAATTGATAAATAACGTGTACGAATTTGTTTAACGCATTTGTTTTGGTTACTCGACGTCTCCGTTCTCGTGTAGCCTACATATTGCGTTTTTTTTTAATTTGCTTACCGGGCTAAAGGTTAGCATGTTTAAAATACGTAAGTCGTTTTGTTCATCAAATTTAAGTAGATAACTCATCAGTTGTTTGCATCAGAGCGATAATTTTTGAGATAGTTATTAAAACTGTTTAAAGGTTGTCAAACGTTGTTTCTCGTTGTATATCCTTTAATTCTAGAGTTAAATTGATAAATAACGTGTACGAATTGTTTAACGCATTTGTTTTGGTTACTCGACGTCTCCGTTCTCGTGTAGCCTACATATTGCGTTTTTTTTTAATTTGCTTACCGGGCTAAAGGTTAGCATGTTTAAAATACGTAAGTCGTTTTGTTCATCAAATTTAAGTAGATAACTCATCAGTTGTTTGCATCAGAGCGACAATTTTTGAGATAGTTATTAAAACTGTTTAAAGGTTGTCAAACGTTGTTTCTCGTTGTATATCCTTTAATTCTAGAGTTAAATTGATAAATAACGTGTACGAATTTGTTTAACGCATTTGTTTTGGTTACTCGACGTCTCCGTTCTCGTGTAGCCTACATATTGCGTTTTTTTTTAATTTGCTTACCGGGCTAAAGGTTAGCATGTTTAAAATACGTAAGTCGTTTTGTTCATCAAATTTAAGTAGATAACTCATCAGTTGTTTGCATCAGAGCGATAATTTTTGAGATAGTTATTAAAACTGTTTAAAGGTTGTCAAACGTTGTTTCTCGTTGTATATCCTTTAATTCTAGAGTTAAATTGATAAATAACGTGTACGAATTTGTTTAACGCATTTGTTTTGGTTACTCGACGTCTCCGTTCTCGTGTAGCCTACATATTGCGTTTTTTTTTAATTTGCTTACCGGGCTAAAGGTTAGCATGTTTAAAATACGTAAGTCGTTTTGTTCATCAAATTTAAGTAGATAACTCATCAGTTGTTTGCATCAGAGCGATAATTTTTGAGATAGTTATTAAAACTGTTTAAAGGTTGTCAAACGTGTTTCTCGTTGTATATCCTTTAATTCTAGAGTTAAATGATAAATAACGTGTACGAATTTGTTTAACGCATTTGTTTTGGTTACTCGACGTCTCCGTTCTCGTGTAGCCTACATATTGCGTTTTTTTTTAATTTGCTTACCGGGCTAAAGGTTAGCATGTTTAAAATACGTAAGTCGTTTTGTTCAACAAATTTAAGTAGATAACTCATCAGTTGTTTGCATCAGAGCGATAATTTTTGAGATAGTTATTAAAACTGTTTAAAGGTTGTCAAACGTTGTTTCTCGTTGTATATCCTTTAATTCTAGAGTTAAATTGATAAATAACGTGTACGAATTTGTTTAACGCATTTGTTTTGGTTACTCGACGTCTCCGTTCTCGTGTAGCCTACATATTGCGTTTTTTTTTAATTTGCTTACCGGGCTAAAGGTTAGCATGCTTAAAATACGTAAGTCGTTTTGTTCATCAAATTTAAGTAGATAACTCATCAGTTGTTTGCATCAGAGCGACAATTTTTGAGATAGTTATTAAAACTGTTTAAAGGTTGTCAAACGTTGTTTCTCGTTGTATATCCTTTAATTCTAGAGTTAAATTGATAAATAACGTGTACGAATTTGTTTAACGCATTTGTTTTGGTTACTCGACGTCTCCGTTCTCGTGTAGCCTACATATTGCGTTTTTTTTTAATTTGCTTACCGGGCTAAAGGTTAGCATGTTTAAAATACGTAAGTCGTTTTGTTCATCAAATTTAAGTAGATAACTCATCAGTTGTTTGCATCAGAGCGATAATTTTTGAGATAGTTATTAAAACTGTTTAAAGGTTGTCAAACGTTGTTTCTCGTTGTATATCCTTTAATTCTAGAGTTAAATTGATAAATAACGTGTACGAATTTGTTTAAACGCATTTGTTTTGGTTACTCGACGTCTCCGTTCTCGTGTAGCCTACATATTGCGTTTTTTTTTAATTTGCTTACCGGGCTAAAGGTTAGCATGTTAAAATACGTAAGTCGTTTTGTTCAACAAATTTAAGTAGATAACTCATCAGTTGTTTGCATCAGAGCGACAATTTTTGAGATAGTTATTAAAACTGTTTAAAGGTTGTCAAACGTTGTTTCTCGTTGTATATCCTTTAATTCTAGAGTTAAATTGATAAATAACGTGTACGAATTTGTTTAACGCATTTGTTTTGGTTACTCGACGTCTCCGTTCTCGTGTAGCCTACATATTGCGTTTTTTTTTAATTTGCTTACCGGGCTAAAGGTTAGCATGTTTAAAATACGTAAGTCGTTTTGTTCATCAAATTTAAGTAGATAACTCATCAGTTGTTTGCATCAGAGCGACAATTTTGAGATAGTTATTAAAACTGTTTAAAGGTTGTCAAACGTTGTTTCTCGTTGTATATCCTTTAATTCTAGAGTTAAATTGATAAATAACGTGTACGAATTTGTTTAACGCATTTGTTTTGGTTACTCGACGTCTCCGTTCTCGTGTAGCCTACATATTGCGTTTTTTTTTAATTTGCTTACCGGGCTAAAGGTTAGCATGTTTAAAATACGTAAGTCGTTTTGTTCATCAAATTTAAGTAGATAACTCATCAGTTGTTTGCATCAGAGCGATAATTTTTGAGATAGTTATTAAAACTGTTTAAAGGTTGTCAAACGTTGTTTCTCGTTGTATATCCTTTAATTCTAGAGTTAAATTGATAAATAACGTGTACGAATTTGTTTAACGCATTTGTTTTGGTTACTCGACGTCTCCGTTCTCGTGTAGCCTACATATTGCGTTTTTTTTTAATTTGCTTACCGGGCTAAAGGTTAGCATGTTAAAATACGTAAGTCGTTTTGTTCAACAAATTTAAGTAGATAACTCATCAGTTGTTTGCATCAGAGCGACAATTTTTGAGATAGTTATTAAAACTGTTTAAAGGTTGTCAAACGTTGTTTCTCGTTGTATATCCTTTAATTCTAGAGTTAAATTGATAAATAACGTGTACGAATTTGTTTAACGCATTTGTTTTGGTTACTCGACGTCTCCGTTCTCGTGTAGCCTACATATTGCGTTTTTTTTTAATTTGCTTACCGGGCTAAAGGTTAGCATGTTTAAAATACGTAAGTCGTTTTGTTCAACAAATTTAAGTAGATAACTCATCAGTTGTTTGCATCAGAGCGACAATTTTTGAGATAGTTATTAAAACTGTTTAAAGGTTGTCAAACGTTGTTTCTCGTTGTATATCCTTTAATTCTAGAGTTAAATTGATAAATAACGTGTACGAATTTGTTTAACGCATTTGTTTTGGTTACTCGACGTCTCCGTTCTCGTGTAGCCTACATATTGCGTTTTTTTTTAATTTGCTTACCGGGCTAAAGGTTAGCATGTTTAAAATACGTAAGTCGTTTTGTTCATCAAATTTAAGTAGATAACTCATCAGTTGTTTGCATCAGAGCGATAATTTTTGAGATAGTTATTAAAACTGTTTAAAGGTTGTCAAACGTTGTTTCTCGTTGTATATCCTTTAATTCTAGAGTTAAATTGATAAATAACGTGTACGAATTTGTTTAACGCATTTGTTTTGGTTACTCGACGTCTCCGTTCTCGTGTAGCCTACATATTGCGTTTTTTTTTAATTTGCTTACCGGGCTAAAGGTTAGCATGTTTAAAATACGTAAGTCGTTTTGTTCATCAAATTTAAGTAGATAACTCATCAGTTGTTTGCATCAGAGCGATAATTTTTGAGATAGTTATTAAAACTGTTTAAAGGTTGTCAAACGTTGTTTCTCGTTGTATATCCTTTAATTCTAGAGTTAAATTGATAAATAACGTGTACGAATTTGTTTAACGCATTTGTTTTGGTTACTCGACGTCTCCGTTCTCGTGTAGCCTACATATTGCGTTTTTTTTTAATTTGCTTACCGGGCTAAAGGTTAGCATGTTTAAAATACGTAAGTCGTTTTGTTCATCAAATTTAAGTAGATAACTCATCAGTTGTTTGCATCAGAGCGACAATTTTTGAGATAGTTATTAAAACTGTTTAAAGGTTGTCAAACGTTGTTTCTCGTTGTATATCCTTTAATTCTAGAGTTAAATTGATAAATAACGTGTACGAATTTGTTTAACGCATTTGTTTTGGTTACTCGACGTCTCCGTTCTCGTGTAGCCTACATATTGCGTTTTTTTTTAATTTGCTTACCGGGCTAAAGGTTAGCATGTTTAAAATACGTAAGTCGTTTTGTTCATCAAATTTAAGTAGATAACTCATCAGTTGTTTGCATCAGAGCGATAATTTTTGAGATAGTTATTAAAACTGTTTAAAGGTTGTCAAACGTTGTTTCTCGTTGTATATCCTTTAATTCTAGAGTTAAATTGATAAATAACGTGTACGAATTTGTTTAACGCATTTGTTTTGGTTACTCGACGTCTCCGTTCTCGTGTAGCCTACATATTGCGTTTTTTTTTAATTTGCTTACCGGGCTAAAGGTTAGCATGTTTAAAATACGTAAGTCGTTTTGTTCAACAAATTTAAGTAGATAACTCATCAGTTGTTTGCATCAGAGCGACAATTTTTGAGATAGTTATTAAAACTGTTTAAAGGTTGTCAAACGTTGTTTCTCGTTGTATATCCTTTAATTCTAGAGTTAAATTGATAAATAACGTGTACGAATTTGTTTAACGCATTTGTTTTGGTTACTCGACGTCTCCGTTCTCGTGTAGCCTACATATTGCGTTTTTTTTTAATTTGCTTACCGGGCTAAAGGTTAGCATGTTTAAAATACGTAAGTCGTTTTGTTCATCAAATTTAAGTAGATAACTCATCAGTTGTTTGCATCAGAGCGACAATTTTTGAGATAGTTATTAAAACTGTTTAAAGGTTGTCAAACGTTGTTTCTCGTTGTATATCCTTTAATTCTAGAGTTAAATTGATAAATAACGTGTACGAATTTGTTTAACGCATTTGTTTTGGTTACTCGACGTCTCCGTTCTCGTGTAGCCTACATATTGCGTTTTTTTTTAATTTGCTTACCGGGCTAAAGGTTAGCATGTTTAAAATACGTAAGTCGTTTTGTTCATCAAATTTAAGTAGATAACTCATCAGTTGTTTGCATCAGAGCGATAATTTTTGAGATAGTTATTAAAACTGTTTAAAGGTTGTCAAACGTTGTTTCTCGTTGTATATCCTTTAATTCTAGAGTAAATTGATAAATAACGTGTACGAATTTGTTTAACGCATTTGTTTTGGTTACTCGACGTCTCCGTTCTCGTGTAGCCTACATATTGCGTTTTTTTTTAATTTGCTTACCGGGCTAAAGGTTAGCATGTTTAAAATACGTAAGTCGTTTTGTTCATCAAATTTAAGTAGATAACTCATCAGTTGTTTGCATCAGAGCGACAATTTTTGAGATAGTTATTAAAACTGTTTAAAGGTTGTCAAACGTTGTTTCTCGTTGTATATCCTTTAATTCTAGAGTTAAATTGATAAATAACGTGTACGAATTTGTTTAACGCATTTGTTTTGGTTACTCGACGTCTCCGTTCTCGTGTAGCCTACATATTGCGTTTTTTTTAAATTTGCTTACCGGGCTAAAGGTTAGCATGTTTAAAATACGTAAGTCGTTTTGTTCATCAAATTTAAGTAGATAACTCATCAGTTGTTTGCATCAGAGCGACAATTTTTGAGATAGTTATTAAAAACTGTTTAAAGGTTGTCAAACGTTGTTTCTCGTTGTATATCCTTTAATTCTAGAGTTAAATTGATAAATAACGTGTACGAATTTGTTTAACGCATTTGTTTTGGTTACTCGACGTCTCCGTTCTCGTGTAGCCTACATATTGCGTTTTTTTTTAATTTGCTTACGGGCTAAAGGTTAGCATGCTTAAAATACGTAAGTCGTTTTGTTCAACAAATTTAAGTAGATAACTCATCAGTTGTTTGCATCAGAGCGATAATTTTGAGATAGTTATTAAAACTGTTTAAAGGTTGTCAAACGTTGTTTCTCGTTGTATATCCTTTAATTCTAGAGTTAAATTGATAAATAACGTGTACGAATTTGTTTAACGCATTTGTTTTGGTTACTCGACGTCTCCGTTCTCGTGTAGCCTACATATTGCGTTTTTTTTTAATTTGCTTACCGGGCTAAAGGTTAGCATGTTTAAAATACGTAAGTCGTTTTGTTCATCAAATTTAAGTAGATAACTCATCAGTTGTTTGCATCAGAGCGATAATTTTTGAGATAGTTATTAAAACTGTTTAAAGGTTGTCAAACGTTGTTTCTCGTTGTATATCCTTTAATTCTAGAGTTAAATTGATAAATAACGTGTACGAATTGTTTAACGCATTGTTTTGGTTACTCGACGTCTCCGTTCTCGTGTAGCCTACATATTGCGTTTTTTTTTAATTTGCTTACCGGGCTAAAGGTTAGCATGTTTAAAATACGTAAGTCGTTTTGTTCATCAAATTTAAGTAGATAACTCATCAGTTGTTTGCATCAGAGCGACAATTTTTGAGATAGTTATTAAAACTGTTTAAAGGTTGTCAAACGTTGTTTCTCGTTGTATATCCTTTAATTCTAGAGTTAAATTGATAAATAACGTGTACGAATTTGTTTAACGCATTTGTTTTGGTTACTCGACGTCTCCGTTCTCGTGTAGCCTACATATTGCGTTTTTTTTAATTGCTTACCGGGCTAAAGGTTAGCATGTTTAAAATACGTAAGTCGTTTTGTTCATCAAATTTAAGTAGATAAACTCATCAGTGTTTGCATCAGAGCGATAATTTTTGAGATAGTTATTAAAACTGTTTAAAGGTTGTCAAACGTTGTTTCTCGTTGTATATCCTTTAATTCTAGAGTTAAATTGATAAATAACGTGTACGAATTTGTTTAACGCATTTGTTTTGGTTACTCGACGTCTCCGTTCTCGTGTAGCCTACATATTGCGTTTTTTTTTAATTTGCTTACCGGGCTAAAGGTTAGCATGTTTAAAATACGTAAGTCGTTTTGTTCATCAAATTTAAGTAGATAACTCATCAGTTGTTGCATCAGAGCGACTAATTTTTGAGATAGTTATTAAAAAACTGTTTAAAGGTTGTCAAACGTTGTTCTCGTGTATATCCTTCCATTTTAATTCTAGAGTAATTGATATAAATACAGTGTGCACGAATTTGGTGTAACGCATCTTGTTTTGGTACTCGACGTCTCCGTTCTCGTGTAGCTACATATGCGTATAATGCGTACCGGGCTAACGTGTTAGCATGCTTTGAAATACGTAAGTACGTTTGTTACAACATAATTAATGTAGATAACTCTATTATCAGTTGATTTGCATCAGAGCACGACAACTTTTGAGATAGTATTAAAACTGTGTTTAAGGTATGTGCAAACGCTGTGTCTCTGTTGTATATCCTTTATTCAAGAGTTATTAATGATAAATAACGTGTACGAATTTGTTTACACGCATTTGTTTGGTTACTCGACGTCATCCGTTCTCGTGTAGCCTACATATTGCGTGCTGTTTAATTTGCTCACCGGGCTAAAGGTTAGCATGCTTAAAATACGTAAGTCGTTTTGTTCAACAAATGTTGAAGTAGATAACCATCAGTTGTCTTGCACAGAGCGACTAATTTTTGAGATAGTTATTAAAACTGTTTAAAGGTTGTCACAACGTTGTTTGTTCTCGTTGCTATATCCTTTAATTCTAGAGTTCAAAACTTGATAAATAACGTGTACAGAATTTGTTTAACGCATTGTTTTGGTTACCGAACGTCTCCGTCTCGTGTAGCCTACATATTGCGTTTTTTTTTAATTTGCTTACCGGGCTCAAAGGTTAGCATGTTTAAAATACGTAAGTCGTTTTGTTCATCATATTTAAGTAGATAACTCATCAGTTGTTTGCATCAGAGCGATACATTTTTGAGATAGTTATTAAAACTGTTTAAAGGTTGTCAAACGTTGTTTTCGTGTATATCCTTTAATTCTAGAGTTATGATAAATAACGTGTACGAATTTG
>JARSSU010017006.1:0-33326 GCA_029619165.1 Eurosta solidaginis | reverse complement strand
TCTTTAAATATAAATATATTTTAAGAGCACAGAAATGAGTAAAAAAAATGTAGTGTTAATTTTTGATATAACAAAAAAAAATATATATATGTTACCAGAAATGCTTAATAGATTAAATTTACTTACGTTAAGCGTATACATATAAGTAAATTACAATAAGCATACTTAAAACATATTTTTTTAAAACGGCTCACTTCAAACAGACTCATCAAGATCTGAAAAAACTAACTTTTCAAACATTTCACTCATTTCAAACAAAAATCATATAAATTACTAGCACACCCGGCAGACGTTGCTCTGCCCTAAATTTGGTCTATCTGCATACATTTTATAAGCTTTTTCCGTCTAACTCTGCCCTCGCCCCTCTACACTTTTTCCTAATCTTTGTATTCACTCCTCCCTTCGTATTTTTCGCTTCATCTATCTCCATCTTCGTCTCATTCTATCTCTTTCTCAGTCTCTTTCTCTCTTTTCTCTTCTCTCAAGTTTTTCTCATTCTTCTTCATATCTTAATGCCAGTCCCAGAGGGTGGTATGTATTTTGTTCCAGTCCCATTCCGAGTCTCAGTCTCAGTCCCAGTCCTAGTCCTAATCCCAGTCCCAGTCCGTGTCTGGTCTACTTCCCGGAAAGAAGAATCGTAAATACTAATATAGGCAAATTTATATACCAAATTTCAGGCAAATCGAATAGGACGTATGTAAATAGGTATGCCATTGTACCGTTATGCGAAAAAGTGCTGACATGGTTTTTGGCATGGTATAAATATTACCAGGTAAAACCATTTACTCTTCATGGAGGCCATAATGGTTTTTTGATTTTTAAAAAAATTTTCAAATCACTCTCTTAAACTTTGTGTAAGAGGTAGGGAGGATGGGATAAAGCGCGATGAGGTGAAGCGAGGCTCATTTATTAAATTTATTACGGTAGTAAATGATTAATAAATATAACTTAAAAAAGTCTATATTTGTATGTACAAACATATGCATGTATATTTAAATTCTCCCCATTTCTTACTTTATTTAACAGGATCCTGGTATTTATTTGCTTTCAACACCATTACGGTCGTCTGCACCCCTCAGTCCGTCAGCGCAAGCTACACTAAACAAACATTTACCCAAATTATCAACGAAGCGCCTTACACAACATCAAAATGTTAAGCCAACAGTGCAAATGGTCGATGCTAGTTGTATTACAGGTATGTATATATGTAGGTACAGTGGCGAGGAAAAAAAGCGCCTACGTTTAAAAAGACAGGCCGACAAAATTTAACCACCATTCAGACCCTGAAACCAGACTATATATTTTCGAAGGTTTATGATGCACTGAATCCAAATCAGAATTGCTCTATCGGCTATGGTTTTCAAGATATCCTAACCTAAAAGTCCAAAAAAACACCGTTTTTGCCCATATTTGAGGTTATGTAACCGTGCAGATGTTTTCTTTCACCAAAACTAAAGGATGGCGTCTTTAAATATACGTCTTCTCTTTCAAATGGCGTTGAGTTTGCTCAAAATCATTTTTTTTGCCTGAGATATCGCATTTTGAAATTTTCATGTTTCTAAATTTTCCTACACCTGAAAATCGATTCAGATAACATAGACATGATACAGTCGATTATTAATTTTCTTGAATTGAGTCTTATTTTTATTAAAATTTTGTCTCACCATAAGTGTGCTAAGTCACCACACCCGTACACTATCTAACCCTCGGGTACCAGGACACACACAGCCCTAATCCCCAGAAACCACCCCTATCATACCCCAAGCAGGTTAACCCACTTAAACCTGGGGACAGCATTTACTCGCATATTTTTCTTAAAATAAGTCTTATTTATCTAGATAGCGCACACCACAAGTGGGCTAACCAACTTCACTGTGCACCTATCAACTCCCGTATCCCCTAACCCCTAGAAACCACCCCTACATCCCCTACATGAAAATTTCAAAATGCGATATCTGCGAAAAAAATGATATTTGAGCAAACTCAACGCCATTTGAAAGAAGACTTGTATTTAAAGACAACATCCTTTAGTTTAGTCAAAATGAACAAAAACGGTGTTTTTTGCACTTTTAGGTTAGAATATCTCGAAAACAGAGCTGATAGAGCAATTTTGAGGCCAGATTCGATTCATCGCATCAAAATCCTTCGAAAATATATAGTCCGGTTTCTGGGTCTGAGATGCTGACGGCCTGTGTTATGATTGTTTATTTATTTTTAACACGCGTTTATTAGCTTACTTGTATGTGTGAATTAAATTTTTTTTTGCAGAATTGTGCAGTAGTGAAAATTTACCAGAGGTTGAGATATTTTCCCTTCTGGAGGAACAAATACCAAAATATAAAGTGCGTTCGGATTTTTTAACAGATTTTTCTGGATATTCTAATCAAGATGGTATGTTCCGACACCAGCATTAGCAATACCGACGGAAGGTCTAGGATTATCTAAAGAGCAAACACGCGAAAACTCTTAACTATTTTCGTAAGTGTTTTTTATAATTCTTATTTTTAATATGTATAACTTATTAGCAAAGTAAATAATAGCTGTTTTTGTTTTACATGTATATACATATGCACTTAAACTTTGTATGGACTGCTAAGTGCTTAACTTATTTACACTTGTGAAATTGTTGCGTTTAAAATAAGTATTAAAAAGTGAGTGTCTCCACATTCAATTTTGATATGCGTTATGCGTTACAATGATAGGAAAGGTTTGTGTGTCCACTATTTTTCCATACATTACTACTATGTGTATCTGTCGATGAGCTGGTTTTTCTTTGTAGTCGCAAATGTAGATGAATATACATGTAAAAAAACACGGCTAATATAATTTAAAGATGTATGTTAGGTTGGGTTGATTAATTAACCGATATCGCGCCATCGATAGGATTTGGGCTCAGGAAAAAAAGTTCCACTACGCATAGCCAAAACAATAATTTTCGGACCTGCGAAATTAAATTTTGTTGAATTTTTTGGACTTTGATTTTAGGGTTTTTTCATGACCTACTAAAAAAATTTTCATTTACATCGAAAAACAATCAAAAATAAAATTTCGCAGGTTCGAAAATTATTTTTTTTTGGTATGCGTAGTGGAATTTTTTTCCTGAGCCCAAATCGTATCGAAAAATCGATGGCGCGATATCGGTTAACTTTCGTCCATACAAATCGTTCCAGCCTACTATGTATATTGCCATAGTTATAGAACGTAAAAAAACATTACAGCGTATCACCATAGTACATTAGAAAAAAATAACTTAAAATACCCCCTTGTTTGAATATACTTACGTTAAGAAATGATGGAAAAAACTTTTGGGTTTTGTAATATTACGTTATATCATATATATTATTTCTAATTGGCGAGCTTTGGGCAATTTTGGTCGTAGTGCTTTTGTTTAGCTTTATTTTATTAAAATAATTTGTTAAAAATAAACGATTGTGAGCACACAAAGAAATCTATGTGTACTATGGCACTATTGTGAATATTTTCACTGCATTACCGGCAGTTGCTACCATACCCCAGATGGTAGCGCAAGCAAGCAATATTCTGCTGTACGTGTATTTGTGACTGAACTTCTCCTAACGTGTGTTTGTGTTCAAGTGGTTTGGGGATGCTTTAGATTCGCAATTAGCTCCGGGAAGTTAACCAGCGACCGACATATTCCAAAAAATCTAATTTATGGTGCGATTCATTTGAAATTCGGTACAGTTTACCCTTTGACCAAGATAATATTTGAGAAACTTTCCTCCGGGAGGCGGACCAGTGGCCGGCTTATTCGAAAAAACTATATTTATGGTGCGATTTTCTTGAAATTTGATTCCTCTTCGACAAGCTTAATATTGGGATCTTTTCTCTTTGCAAGAAGACCAATGGCCTGCCTTGGTAAAAAACGTATTTATGGTGCGATTTGCTTGACGGTGACTACCTTTTTATTTGAGAAACATACCTTCCGAAAAGTTGAAAGGGCAGCCCTCCAAATAGGCTAATCGGATAACCCCATTTTAAAAATTGTAGCTGTGGTGGGTGTGGAAGAGGGTGAGGGAATGGGTTTGGGTGTGGAAAGGAGATAAATGGGAGACAAAGGCTGGAGAAAAATAGAATAAAGTAGAAGAGAATGGCATAGAGAGTGATGAGAGGAAGCTAA
This sequence comes from Eurosta solidaginis, assembly GCA_029619165.1. NCBI lineage: Eukaryota > Metazoa > Arthropoda > Insecta > Diptera > Tephritidae > Eurosta > Eurosta solidaginis. The sequence continues at coordinate 29,188 of JARSSU010017006.1, read as the reverse complement.
CTAACTTTTTAAAAGTAGGCAAACCAATTCACAGACAGAACAAAGCTGCCGGGGACTCTAGTTTCTCTATAATATTTTCAATTTCATCTTTGCACTTGTCATTATTATTATTAACCAGATACACATCAAAATCAATTCTAAGTTCATTCTTATTTTTTTAAAGGCTTGGATAAAGGGTGTCGGCGGATAAAGGCTGAACGGCCAGATAGGTAAATAACTCCGAACGAAATGCACCCTGACTGAATACCTTTACAATAACATTTAAATCAGATAAATAAAAGAAGGGAAAAAACCAACAGGGTGTCGAAAATTTTTATGGCCATTTTTTAAATCTTTACAACTCTATCGTGTTTATTGAAGCTATTTAATGATGATTCAATTACTAGAGGTTTTTTTCCTATGATGGCAGAGCTTTAACACACCCAAATTTAAAAACCTGGACGGGTTGCTATTATGACGTAAGGAAATCGGGAGGAAATAAGCTTCTGCGAAAATTGTAGTAGAAAGGTACCTTTAGTAGTATGTTAGTAGTGATAATAAATTTGTAAATGCCAACAGGTTTGGGGGGAAATAATTTATTTTCTACTAAATATTTCGTGAATTGATAAAGTTATGTTGGTTTGGTTATTCTTTCTTAGAATTTTATTCAAAAATACACTATCTCAGAATTTGTTTCAAGAACACACCATCTGAGCATAAGTTCAATGCATTTTGACATAAGAGGGAGTTAATGAAAAGCATTCTGAGGCGTTCTTCAATCTAATTCTAATATATGACGTTTTGTGACAAATCTTGAAATGGAAAGTTTTTGGTTTTTTTTTGAAATAGAACGATTTTGTAAAGGCAGCCGACATGAACTGACAAAAATAAATAAAAGAAAATGGCTTATTGTCTTAGAACTTTATATTTCGGTCTTGACTTTGACAGAAGAGTTTAGATTTTATGCGGTCCTGACGCAGGGAGCATTCACCTTTTTATTTTGAAATTTCGGAAAGCTCTTTTCCGTTAAGTATTCATGGAAGTGTGTCGGATAAACGATTAATTTAAAATATTCGGAACACGTTCATTTGATACTTCCTCACGAGGTATAATATAATATTCCAAAATTAATCCGATTCCACAAATTCTTAAATAGAGATGAATGTTCCGTACATACGGAATGAATAAGGTGACATGCTCCAAGAGTAGATTTCGTTATGACATCTTCATTACTTACTGATGACATTTTGACGTGAATTTTTATTTGGTGTAGGTTATTCATAGGTTTACGAAAGTGCACGATTTCTTGATGTCCGTACTTTTCATAAAAATACCTATCTTCAGCAACTCTAATAGATCATTAAGGCATAGTTACCAAATTCATCATAAAATAAAAAAAAATTTTCTAAGGAATTATGCAGTTCAGTACTTATCGGGTATTTTTGAATTTTTTTTTGTAATGGCTTCCTATTTCTATCACAAATATTTTCGAAAAATCGCAAAGAAACGGCACAGTTAACGGATGTCAATTCGATTTGGGAGCAAAATGGCTGTCAAAAAATTTGTCAGCCGAGCAAACCTCTTGTGAAATGAATATTCAGGTGTTCTCATCCCGTTGACGTTTTCCCTTATTCTGACGAGTTCGGCATGCATAATTTAGAGGGTGTCTATTATACAGAACTGCCTTTGAGTTCTACTACGATCGTAGTAGATTTTACTATACTTAGAAATATTATAACTATATAAGCCGTTACTAGTATTGTTTAGCCAAAAAGATTTACGTAACTTCGTAGTCCCTAACAGAATATAGACAAAATTTTGCTGAAAACTAATTTATTTGAAGATTCTGTACGAAAAATTAAGCAATCCAAATTTATTACTTTTGAAATACACGTAAATACTGACATTTAGAGCTGCCGAAAAAAGTGAGGTTATTATGTTGACATCACCTTTATTATACATCATGGTGATTGAAACATGCTATCTAATATAATTTCGATAGAACTGTGACGTGAGCAGGGATCGCGTGATACTAGAAAAATTCCGTATCTTAATCGACAAGGCGACGTTGCAACAGAAAAATGCTGGTCTAATTATTTCTTGCAAAAACGGAAAATTCAATTCATAGAGTGACAGGGAAACGCGTGTCACTCTAGCTCAACTTCGATCTGGATACTGTACCAGGTTAAACTCTTACCTATCCAGAATCAACCACGACATACAAAACATATGTCCTGCTTGTAGCGTGTCCCCACATGACACCAACCATCTCTTCAACTGTATTGTGGAACCAGCGCCTCTAACACCCCTGTTTCCTTGGACTCCCGTTAGAGGATATTGATGACAATTTGTGATCGGTCTCACCTATTGGATGGGGCGAAGCACTGCTGCAACAACAACAACAGCAATATCTAGTAAGATATGTATACTATATGTATATGTGACCTACCATCTGGTAAAAATTCAAGCCTCTAGCTATTTAAATCAGGAGGAAATTACGAAAAACCTCTAGTTAATCGGACGCCCAAACATACCTGCTCACCAAATTTCCAGAAAAAAAAATCGAGAGACTGATTGCGTTCAAACAGACTGGCTAAATCAAGTCAGCCCGTAATTCTGATCATTTCGGTGTACTTATTGGTGGGTAAATCTCATTACAATTTAATTTTCATGAAGGGCATAAAAACAGTTGTCCGGTTCAGAAACGGCGCACGTCTCTGGTTAACATGCATGTAGTGTAATACTGTATTATAAAACACTTTGAAATATGTATAAAAGTTTTGGAATTTAGACACAGAAAGCTTGGTATATCTTGGGGGTTTCTTTTCAATTTGTTTGGAAAAAAGCTAGACGTTTTTAATAAAGAATAAAAATATATAATTGGATCTGATTGTCATCTTTACAATTCAGAAGTTGGATTTGATACATTTTCACGCCCTTTACCATAATTTGTAATTGTCTTTATTTGATTAACGCGAAATAAAAATGCCTTTACGATCGGAGACACGCCATGAAATGGTGAAGGAGTTGCTGAATGCCGGCGTTGAGCCTCCGGAGAGTGCTTCTATATCTCAGATACGTGCATTGTATGAGAACACATTTGGCCAAACGGGACAGTCGAACGAAGAACCAGTTGAAAATTCTTCGGAGAGACCTCGTCACAGGTCATACAACGTATATTACAAAAATATTTCTGCCACCGCTGATGTAAACGAAAGCGTTAATTCAACATGTGCTGATGTGCCGGCTGTTAACAACAACGTTATTTTGATGATAATGTTACAATCATGACCGCTCCAGCACCTAGTAAGCCTGATGCTATTACCACTGCTGTTGCTTCATAACGTTGCTGCTGCAAATTACTCAACTTCTGTTATGCCCGCTGCTAACACTAGTTGTTTAACCGCTGCTGAAAACACTGCTGCTACTTTTGTCTATAACCCCACTGCTGTCAATTCTTCATCAGGTACTTCTAATGTAAGTTGCCTGACAATAGAAGCTATGTTAGCGGAAAGCGATCGTTTAAAAATGCAACGAGAGCTGCTTTTATTGAGAAAAGAGGTGAAGTCATTTCAGACCGACAGGGAGTTCTGCCTATTGACGCTATGGCGGTCAAATATACCGGAGATGAGGGTTTTGATGTTTATAAGTGGTTTAGTGATTTGGAGGAAGTTAGTTTGCACACGACGTTTATTGGATGGCACTGTTAAACTTTTGCGCGTACCATCACCGCCACCACGTATGTAGTTTGAAGAGGGTATTATGTGATGAATTCGGGCGAAAACATACTCTATTTGAAGTTTACGAGCAGTTGAGGAACCGGAAACGTAAACCAAATGAGAGTGCTCAGGGATATTTTATTGAAATGAGGGTAATCGCTAGTAAGGCAAACATACCGGAACGCGATTTGGTGTATGCTATCATATCTGGATTGAATGAAAGAAATTCTTTAATATCTATTTTATATCAAACAACTACTGTGGATCAATTGAAAATACAATTTGAACGTTATGACAAAACTTAGAGACAAATCGCAGCCGAACATAGTCAAACCGCAGACGGCGATTCGTCGAGAAAAATAATTCTTCTGATGAAGTTATACAGTGCTTTAATGTTCACAGCTAGGCCATTATCAATCAAAATGTACAAAACCTCTACGTAAGCCAGGTTCGTGTTTTAAGTGTGGTGAACTTGGTCATTTTCACCAAACTTGTTCTAAGAAGAAAGTGGTAGTTGCTGAGGCGGTTGATGCAATGCAAATGGTAAGTGTCACTTTGCTAGGAAAACAAAGTGAACGCATTGTTCATATTCTTTCTCTTCTTGATTCTGGTAGTCCGAGGAGTTTTATTAAACGTTCAATCGTACCTTTCAACATGGGCAACAAATTAAAGCCAACTGAGTATCGAGGTGTTGGTGATAGGCAACTTTATACGTACGGAGAAGTTTTATGCAAACTTAAGTTAAAGGGACAGAAAATAGCCCATAGATTTTTAGTTTTAAACGATTTGGATCTTTCTATGCCTATGTTGATTGGGCGAGATCTGTTAAGTAAATTTCGTATATTTTTGTGTAAGGATAGATCTAAAATTCAGTACTCAAAGAAAATGTTAATGGATCTAAAAAATGAAATAAAATTTAACCATACATATGTTCAAAGAAGAGTGCGCTTGATTTGTTTTGCCTCAGGAGAAATTGTATTGCATGCTTGGTGTATCCGATTGAGGGTTTGGTGTCTTCCACGGACGATTCGATTCAACCAAGTCATCTAATAGATTTGAAAAGAGGAAGTATTTTAACGGAATACACAATGCAGATTTGTGGAGTGGAAGTAAAACAAAAAACGTTTTGTTTGCGAAATTTTTAGAGATTTATTACAGTCCGGAAAAATAGTAATTTTTATGGATGATATTCTCGTTGCTACATCTGATTTTGAAACTCATGTAAAAATTTTAAGTTGTGTGTTAAGTCGGTTATATATGAGAGGTCTTGAGTTGATATGAAAAAATGTAAATTTGGCTATTCAGAAGTAAATTTCTTAGGATATCATGTGAGCAGTGAAGGTATCCGTCCGAATGAAACACATATTGAGAAAATAAAGAATTTTCCAAAGCCACGAAATTTTAAAAAACTTCAGCAATGTCTGGGTTTATTTTCTTATTTTAGAAAATTTGTTCCTTCTTTTTCATCAATTGCAAAGCCTTTAACCAATTTACTTAAGAATAGTGTTTCTTTTAATTTTTGTGAGCAGTGTGATAGAGCTTTTGAATCTCTTAAGAGTTGTTTGATGTCAGCCCCGGTACTTGCCATTTATAATCCCAGTGAAGAAACAGAGTTGCACACCGTGCTAGTAAGATAGGGTTCGGGGCTGTGCTTATGCAAAAGCAAGATGATGGAAAATTTCATCCCGTGTCTTACTTTTCCAAAACAGCGTCCGAGTCTGAATCAAAACTTGCATAGTTTTGAGCTAGAAACGTTAGCCATTGTTTACTCGCTCGAAAGATTTAAGACCGAATTGAAGGGTATTGCTTTTGTCATAGTCACTGATTGTAGTGCTCTTGCTCAGGTAATGGACAAAAAACAAATAAATCAGCGCATAGCGAGATGAGTGTTCAATTTTGAAAACTTTAATTTTAAAATAAGGCATCGTAGCGGTTGTTCTATGGGCCATGTTGATGCTTTAAGCCGTTGTCATTTAATAAGCTCTGAGGAGATCAATAGTATAGATTTAAATATTCAAATCACTCAAAATAGAGATATTGGTATAAAAACCTTAAGAGGAAAATTAGAGGAGGGTCCTGTACAGCATTACGAGCTTAAAGGTGGTCTTGTTTTCAAATCCGATCCAAAGTCATCTCACCTTCAGTTGTATGTGCCTATGGAAATGGAAACTAATATCATCAGGATAATGCATGAAAAAATTGGACATATGAGTGTCGACAAAACAATAGATCAGATAAAAAAGAATTATTGGTTTCCAAAACTTAGAAAGAAGGTTGAACATTATATCAGAAACTGTATTAAATGTATAGTATACTCACCTGCTGCACGTTCAAATGGACACAATTTATATAATATTCCTAGGACACCAGTCCCTTTTGATGACCGTACACATAGACCACTTCGGTCCACTTCCTTCAATTCGCACGATTAGAAAACACAGTTTAGTGGTTGCAGACAGTTTCACGAAGTTTACTATGTTGTATGCAGTAAAAACCACTAGCACCAAAGAGGTATGTGCATCTCTGCCAAAATACTTTGACCGTTATAGTCGACCCTGTCGTATTATAAGTGATCGGGGACCATGCTTCACTTCAAAGGACTTCTTGGAATTCCTTAAAAGTACAATGTCCAGCAAGTAAAGATTGCCCTCGCTTCTCCGCAGGCAAACGGACAGGTAGAAAGGGTGAACAGAGTTTTAAAGGTTATGCTAGCAAAGCTTACAGAACCAATCGGTCATTCAGATTGGTTGGGCAAACTTATCCAAATAGAGTACGCAATAAATAACTGTTCACGCCTCGACTCAGGAATCACCGAGTAAATTATTGTTTGGAGTGGAACAGAAAGGGGCGCGAATCGTCGAGAGTGATTGAATTCGACTGGAATATGACAAGCAAAAGCGAACTGGGTCAGAATATAATGAGAAGTTTTCAAGCACAGGTTTTTAATGAAGGGATATGTAGTGATGAAAATGTTGCACTACTGTTGGACTAATAAAAAATTATCGCTAGTACAAAGGCTCTTATGGATTTCCAAAAAATGCCAAATGATCGGTATTTTTTGAAGGACCGAAAATTTTAGGTAACGAAAATACCATATAATGGTGTAGTTGATCGAATCGATTACGTATGTGGATAACACCAGATATTGCATCGGATCCTTGGCTGCGAACAAGCACAGTGACACGAAGAATGTGACGGAAGTTGTCCCCGATCGAGTCGGAAGAGTGGCCAGTTTTTTATACAGCTTTTGTCGAGTCAACGTTAAGGTATGGATACTCCAATTTCGATAACAACCAACGGCTACAAAAGTGCCTCAAGGGTGACGCACGCGAGATGGTTGAATCTCTACTTATTCACCCTAACAACGTTGACTGCATTATAAATCAACTCAAGAGTCGATTTGGACGTCCGGAGCAGCTCGTTCGAAGCCAACTACAACAAGTGAAGGAGATCGCGCCGATCTCGGAGACAGCATTGGGAAAGCTCGTGCCTTTCGCAACCAAGGTCAAAAATATTTGCGCCTTTTTTACAATCCGCAAACGCCGACCATCACTTATCCAACCCGATGTTGCTCGATGATTTAATTTCGAAACTACCGATGAGTAAGCGCATCGAATGGGGCCGGTATGCAGCCACCGTACAGCCACGAGCTACAACAGCACATTTCAGTGATTGGTTAACATCACTTGCCGATGTCATCTGTTCTATACAGGACGAAAGCCAGTTTGCCGTACGTGACCGAAACGTCGAGTGCTTTCTACAAGTGGACAAAAAGCAACAACCATACAAATGTCTAGTTTGCCAGGGTCCGCACAAACCCATACGAGTGCAAACGCCTTCTCGACGCGACAGTTGCTAACAGGTGGCTGAAGTAAAATCGCATCACCTATGTTTCGCATGCCTTAATGTAGGTCACTCCTCTCGAGAATGCAGACAACGGAAGGTTTGTGGCATCGATGGATGTAAACGCATGCACAACAAATTGCTTCACGAAACCCAGTCAGTAAATGCGCCAGTTCAATCATCATCGTCCTCAAAGGACTTCGTTCGACCCAAATCATCTCAGCCATCGCCGCCAACACAAGGTAATGATCCAAGAGCTTCAGTGCTTAGCTGCGCCGCCGATTCGAGAGAAGGTAAGCTGTTGTTCCGTATTCTCCCAGTGACAGTATACGGAAAGCAACAAAATGTAAAACACGTATGCTCTGCTGGACGAAGGTTCATCCATAACCATGCTTGACAACACCCTAGCTGAGGAACTGAATTTGCGTGGACAACCCCACCACCTCAACGTCCAGTGGTTTGGTGGTCATGCGGTGCAGGAACCAACTTCTTTGGTTAACATTAGTGTCAGTGGTGCAGGTATGTCAAAGAAACACAAATTGAAGAATGTGTACGTTGTCAAGAATCTTCAATTGCCATCACAAAGTCTTAGTCGTTCCGACTTAATGTGCGATGAAGAACAAGTGCGTCAGTTACCACTGCAGCCACAATCCAGTATAGTGCCGAGACTACTTATAGGAATTGACAATTGTCACTTGGGTATTGCATCCCAACCTTTGCGATGCGTAAGAATGGTCCGTATGCCGCCAATACAGAATTGGTTTGGGTAGTGTTTGGGCCATCAAACAACACTACACCTAAGCATATACATGCCTTTTGATGAATAGCAAGACGGATGAAGATCTCCACAAGATGGTAGCCGACTTCTTCGACACTGGAAGTTTCGGTGTGAGAGCTGCAAAGCGTATTGAAAGTGACGAAGATATACGCGCAAGGAGCATTTTGCAGTCGACGACCCGCCGTGTTGGTGCAAGGTTCGAAACGGCACTACTGTGGAAAGACGACAACATGCATCTGCCAGACAGTTATGATATGGCCTTAAGGAGACTAGTAAGCGTGGAGAAACGAATGAACCGCGAACCTAGCTTGGCCGCAGCATACAAGCTCATGATTGAATCTTACGTCGAAAAGGGTTATGCACGTAAGATTGAACACCCTGAAGAAAATTTCACAACACCGCGCACCTGGTATCTACCACACTTCCAGTGACGAACCCTAACAAACCAAACAAGTTAAGAATTGTTTTGACGCTGCCGCTGGAAGTTAAAGGTGTTTCGTTAAATCATGTTTGCTGAAAGGTCCTCAAGAATACAGACCATTGCCATCAATTCTTTTCCATTTCCGTGAAGGAGCGTGGGCGTTTGCGGTGACATTAAGGAAATGTTTCACCAGGTGTTGGTACGTCAGAAGACTGACAATCCCAGAAGTTCCTGTGGAGAGATGGTGACCTCGATAGACAACCAGACATGTATGAAATGTGCGTGATGACGTTTGGAGCGGCGTGCTCGCCATGTGTCGCGCATTACGTCAAAATTTCGAACGCCTTGGAACATCGCAATGAAAATCCATGCACAGCCCGTGCAGTTGAATCCATTTTAGAGTACCATTACGTTGATGATTTCGTCGACAGTTTTGACACGACAGATACAGCTATCGCAGTTTCAAGCCAAGTAGAAGTCCATACACATGGATGCCGGTTTCGAGCTCCGTAACTTCACGTCTAGCTCATCGGAAGTTCTCGCTGCTTTGGATGGCGTTGATGTCACAAACAATCTCGTAAAGAAGGAAGGTCTAGCATTAGAAAAGGTGCTGGGGTCTGTACTGGCAGCCAAATTTAGACTGTTTCAAATTTAACTTGAAGTTCCACAATGTCAGTGAGATCGTACTTGAAGGTAAGAGACGACCTACCAAGAGGGAACTACTAAGTGTGGTCATGTCAGTTTTTGACCCACTCGGATTTATCGCGCATTTCGTAATTGGCGCAAAGCTTCTCATGCGTGAGGCGTGGCGTCAAGAAGCCTGCTGGGACGAGCCGTTGCCCGACTACGTTGCCGAGTTGTGGGAAAGATGGCGCAAGCAACTTTCATCAATTAACCAATATGCCATTCCTCGCTATTATTTTCATGGAGGTAAGCCTGAAAAATTACAATTGCACATTTTTGTGGATGCAAGCGAGAACGCATTTGCTGCTGTTGCCTATTGGAGGTATACAAATGCCCGGAAGAAGTTGGAGTCAGTTTCATCAGCGCTAAATCCAAGTGCGAACCACTAAAGCCTCTCACGTTGCCGCGACTAGAACTGCAAGCTGCTATATTGGGAACACGACTTATGCAAACAGTGATCGAGGAGCACAGCGTAACCATCGACAAGTGCGTCCTCTGGAGTGACTCCCAAAACCGTCATAAATTGGATACGAAGCAAACACCGAAGATACAAACCATTCGTGCAACATAGGATTTCGGAGATTCTTGCCTCCACTAAAGTATCCAATTGGCAATGGATCCTACTGCCGATAATGTGGCCGACGAAGCTACACGTACCAACAACAAAATTGAGTTTTCCACGACAAGTCGTTGGGTTAATGGTCCGATTTTGTTCCTGGCCATCCGAAGACATTTCTGCTATTGAACTCGATGAACCAGATGAGGAATGCGATCACAATACACTTTGAGCATCATAAATTGTGACTTCATAAGTTTTGATCGTTTTTCGTCTCTCAGCAGGTTGATAAGAACCACAGCCTGGGTAATCCTATTTTCTAAAAGATGTCGACGCCAAGTTCCAATTTTGAGTAACTGCTACGGATTGACTGCCAGTGATCTGGAAGCAGCAAAACACCTTCTATGTCGTATCGTCCAAAACGCGGCATTCAATACCGAATTCAACAAATCGTGATGGGCAGAGTATATCACACCAAAGCTCTCTGGTACAACTGTCACCATATCTAGACGAAAAAGGAATCCTGCGAGTACAAGGTCGTATTGATGCTGCCAGTTGGTTGCCAATGGACGTTAGACACCCCATAATATTGCCGCTACACACACATTTACGAAACTGGTAGTGCTGAACTGCCACATGCTTATGGGGACATCAAAACATTGAAGCTACCATATGTTCCGTACGCCGTGTCTATTGGGTACCACGATTGAGAACCCTTCTACGAAGCGTTATAGCAATTGCCAAGTGTGCCGTCTCCGAAAAGCTGCCCCGATCAACCGCTGATGGGACCACTTCCCATAGACAGATTGACGCCATACGTCAGGCCGTTCACATACACAGGCCTCGACTTTTTCGATCCTGTTTCCGTGACGGTTCGGCGCAGTACAGAAAGAGATGGGTGGCTCTTTCACATGCCTTACCATACGCGCGGTGCATTTAGAGATTGCTCACGATCTAAGTACCGACTCTTGTATAACCGTCATTCGAAATTTTATAAATCGCCGAGGAGTGCCACAACGTCTACGATCCGACAACGGAAAAAACTTCGTTGGCACCAACAACGAAGCCAAACGTTTCGACGAAGTCTTCGAATGCAATCGAATACAAAGTGAGTTATCGAAACGAGGTGTCGAGTGGTATTTCAATTCACCTCACAATCCGGCCGAAGGAGGAGCATGGGAGCGTATGGTTCAGTCGGTAAGAAAGTTTTGCAACAAACAATGAAAGAAGTCAAGCCAAAGGAACATACTTTCAACAGTTTCTTGATTGAGGCGGAAAATGTTGTCAATTCCCGCCCTCTCACACACTTGCCTGTAGATGCGAATCAGGAGCAGCCGTTAACGCCAAACGATTTCTTATTGGGATCGACTAATATCGCACAGACACCATGTGCATCCGGAGTTCAACTGATACCTTCTCAATGCGTCAACAATGGCGAATTGCTCGTCAACTCCGCGACCATTTCTGGAAGCGATGGATATCCGAGTATCTTCCCACATTGACACGTCGCGTGAAGTGGTGCCAGCGGACGAATCCTCTCAAAAAAGGTGATCTGGTATTTCTATGTGATCCCAACATACCACGAAGGGAATGGTGTCGTGGTGTAGTGGAGGAAGTATATCCTGGCCACGATGGTGAGATACGACAAGTCGACGTACGAACGAATACAGGAGTTAAACGGCGAGCTGTGTCTAAGTTGGCCGTTCTGGACGTTTCTTGTAATTAGTGAATCCAGTTGATTCACGGGGGTGGGAATGTTGTTGATGAGATACTTTGTCATATATACTTATACTTTGAAATATTTTATAGATCATAAGAACTTAGCATATAATTTCTTTATTTTGAATTTCGTGTCAATGTACTGTCATATTTTTTCTACTGCTGATAGTTTGTACGAATTTAATTTGGAATGAATCGTTGGTCGTCAGCCGGACAAACTACAGCAGAATAAACCGTTCGTAACTATTCCGTTTTCAAACCGTTTTGCCTTTAATAATTAATTCGGACTTTTAAACGCGTTAAATCTAAAATAGATCAGATAAAAAAGAATTATTGGTTTCCAAAACTTAGAAAGAAGGTTGAACATTATATCAGAAACTGTATTAAATGTATAGTATACTCACCTGCTGCACGTTTAAATGAACATAATTGTATAACATTCCTAGGACACCAGTCCCTTTTGATACCGTACACATAGACCACTTCGGTCCACTTCCTTCAAATCGCACGATTAGAAAACACATTTTAGTGGTTGTAGACAGTTTCACGAAGTTTACTAAGTTGTATGCAGTAAAAACCACTAGCACCAAGAGGTATGTGCATCTCTGCAAAAATACTTTGACAGTTATAGTCGACCCCGTCGTATTATAAGTGATCGGGGAACATGTTTCACTTCAAAGGACTTCTTGGAATTCCTTAAAAGTAACAATGTCCAGCATGTAAAGATTGCCGTCGCTTCTCCGCAGGCAAACAGACAGGTAGAAAGGGTGAACAGTGTTTTAAAGGTTATGCTAGCAAAGCTTACAGAACCAATCGGTCATTCAGATTGGTTGGGCAAACTTATCCAAGTAGAGTACGCAATAAATAACTCTGTTCACGCCTCGACTCAGGAATCACCGAATAATTATTGTTTGGAGTGGAACAGAGAGGGCGAATCATCGATGAGTTGACTGAATATATACAAGAAAAGGCGGGTGTAGTTGAATCACCGAATTTAGAGAAAATTCGAACAAAAGCATTGAATTATATCGAAAGGTCTCAGGAATATAATAATAAGTATTTTTTAAAACATAGTGTTCCAGCAAAGGTTTTTAATGAAGGGGATTATGTAGTGATGAAAAATGTTGACACTACTGTTGGGACTAATAAAAAATGTATCGCTAAGTACAAAGGCCCTTATGAGATTTCCAAAAAATTGCCAAATGATCGGTATGTTTTGAAGGACATCGAAAATTTTCAGGTAACGCAAATACCATATAATGGTGTAGTTGAATCGAATCGATTGCGTATGTGGATAACACCAGATATTGCATCGGATCCTTTGGCTGCGAACAAGCACAGTGACACGAAGAAGGTGACGGAAGTTGTCCCGATCGAGTCGATCGAGATGTCAGGAAGGCCGAGTTGTAATACTGTATTGTAAAACACTTTGAAATATTGTATACAAGTTTTGGAATTTAGAAACAGAAAGCTTTGTATATCTTGGGGGATTCTTTTCAATTTGTTTGGGAAAAAGCTAGACGTTTTTATAAAGAATAAAGATATATATAATTGGATCTGATTGTCGTCTTTACACTATATACATAATGACTTCGAAGTCCGAGAGGGAACACAAAAGCTCACATCATTCAGAAGGAATGGGCTTGAAATTGATCCATTTAAAAGTTTTGTCATAAATATTACACCAAGCATTTCCCTTCGACTAGTAAGAGTTTGAAGATTGATAAGCTTTAATCGATTAGTATAAGGTGGAAGATTATATAAAAGAGTCCTATTGAAAATTTCTTAAAGCAAATAGTAAAAACTGGTTTTGTATTGATTCGAGACTGTCTGCATGGACTTGATAACGCGGATTCCAGATTACGGCCTAACTAATGTTGTGAAAAGTGCTTCAGTTACGTAAGGGTCGTTAAATTCCTTTGACCACCCGCAAGGTGGGGTGTTTGATCAATCTAGCTGGCCAAAATTAAAACAGCAGTTATTTCTGTTCAAAAAGTTGTCGTCTCACTTCATTGTTATGAAAGGAAATATTCCACAGTAAATTCACGGTGTTCGGCGCAGGATTACTATGGATCGGGCCCCCGGTTTTGGATAGACCCAGGGTCATTTTTTGGTATTACATGAGATATGTCAATATGGGTATCAAACGAAAAGTATTTTACTCCGCATTTCTATTAACATTTTTATACTTCTTTTCATATCCAGTACCATCTTGGAAACGGCTTAACCGATTTGAATCAAATTTGGTACATCGATATAGTATTGAATTTTAAGACTTTTCACCTAGGTGTTGCCACTGAGGATGTTTTCACAAGGTTGCCACCTTTTGCCAAAAAGGGTATCAGTCTCTTACAAAATTGATCACCACTCAAAAAATCGCGAGTATGCGCAGCCGTTTATGTTATTAAACTTTGAAACAAACACAAGCTTATGTATTGCCAAAAAATTACTGACATGATAATATAAGATATGCCATGAAAAAAAGATATCGTTAGCTTAATGTGAAAATGTGCTAAGTCACTTTTTTTAAAAATTTTATTTTAATGCAGTTTTAAAACTGAATTCAAAATACATCGATCAGAAAAAAAAATATTTTCATGTTTACGTGCTGTGAGAAATGATGTGTAAATTTGCTAAGTCGCCAGGCATTAAAAAAAAATGTACTAAGTCAACCTGTCAATAATATCAATCTGAATTACTAGTCATTTCTTTGTGCGCGAATTTTATTTATTTATTAATTCATTCAGACGAGAAGTGCATGCTTTGTTGTTGTATTAACGATAAAGACACTCCCCGAAGGCTTTGGGAAGTGTTACCGATGTTGATGGTCATTTGCCAGATATAGATCCGGTACGTTCCGGTAACAAAGCACTATTAAGGTACTAGCCCGACCATCTCGGGAACGATTTATATGACCACATTAAACCTTCTAGGCTATCTCGCCCTCCCCATCCCTTGTTCCATGAGGAACTTGGGCCCGCCAGAGCCTCGGCTGTCAATGAAACGGGAGTCGCCAGTGAAGCATACGTAAAGCAATTTTGTAAAAAATTTTGAACTATCTCAATTTTATGGGAGTTAGATTCATAGAAAGAATTCCATATTATTGAGCAATATTCAAGGCCACTTCTGTCCAAGGATATATAAATTGCCTTCAACGTCTTCGGGTCCTTAAAGTCACTGGTGTTACGTCCACTGAACACAACCATTGCAACAAATTTTGAAACGATGAAGTCAATTTGACCAGAAAAAGAGGGTTTGGAGTCAAAAATTACACTCAAGTCTTTACTCTCTTGACAACGATTAAGAGATTTAGCATTTAGGTAGATAAAGTATGTGGCAGTTGTCTTTATGGAATAAGACACGAAACAGCATTTGTTTGAATTTAAAAACAAATTATTGTCTGCGCACCATCCGGCAAAAGAGTCCAGATCAGAACCGTTAGAAATAGTTTGACAAATAAAAAGTATTTTTTGTGAAATATATAGTTTTAATGTAATATTTCAATCATTAAAGAGGAGTGATGAGGAAATATTTTGAGTAAAAAGTGCCAAGTCAGGAGAAAAAATTTGTTTTGAGTGCGGAAATTGTGCTAAGTCATAAAATAGCTGCTGGGTTAGCATACATGATTTTTATTTCTTTTTCAAAGCTTCTACACTCAAAAGTATTGCAGCTATGGTATCCTCATTCACAGTTTTGAAAAAAAGAGTTATTTCATAAATTATTCATTTTTTTTCGTCTCCTGTAAAATTTATAAAAAGTGACTTAGCACATTTTCACATTGAGCTACTGATATATCTTTTTGTTTGCAAGGTTTTTAAAAAAATTAATATTGAAAAGTAATCTAACATATGAATTAAAAACACATTTACCTGTCCTAAAAAAAAATGTAACTAGATTTCATTAAGGCTAAACAAGTGAACAAGTATTTATGTAGGTAGAAGGAGTATATTGCTTTTTAATCCAAAAATACACCGTACAGCACACAATTTTTATACAACTTTAGATGTGGGCGGTTAGCTCCGTTGACGTTGCAGATGGGTTTGGGGTATGTATACTATTCAATGGACATATAGGAGCGCCAGCGAGTATATTTTAAAAAAAATTGGAATATTTTGAAAAATCAACTTTTGGCCAGCTAGATTGATCAAATACCCCACCGTGCGGCGTTTAACAAATGCAAAAAACCTTTGCCTTTCTTCACTGCAGCATTAATATGAAGGTTATAACTGACCTTGCAATCCATCATGACTCCCAAGTCAACAAAATTATTACAATTTCTAGACTATTGTTGTTATTTGTATATGAAGCTGGCGGCAAAATTCTCTGTTAAAAACACAATCACTTTACATTTTTAAGATGAGCGTCATATAATTACATTGCACCAGGCAACCAAGTGATTTAAATCCGTTTGAAGCAAGGAATGCTCCTCAACAGACGCATATGATTTGAAAGGTTTTACATCGTCGGCGTACAAGATTTTTAAGTATTTTATTGTATTGGATAAATCGTTTATGAACACCAGAAGAAACATTGATGACCCAGAAAGTGTATTTTTAAAGATAACTTTTTGCGTACGATTACTGAGATACGAAGAAATCCAACATATAAGACGGGGTTGAAAACCAAGTTAGCTGAGCTTTTGAATAAGTAATGGGTGTGATACTTTGTCAAAAGCCTTACTGAAATCGGTGTAAATTACATCGGTGTGAAGGCTTTTTCAAAATCCATTACAAACATGAGTGATAAAGTCCAGTAAATGGTGATAGTTGATTTACCTTACAGAATCCATGCTACGAGCTTGCAATTATGAGGGAAATAGAAAACGTTAGGTGGTGGGTAACAATAGCTTCAAATAACTTTGGAATAGCGGATAACTTGCTATGCCGGGTGTTTTCTATGCAAACCTGCTTCCATTTTTATGAAGCGGGATAAGAAAAGATCCTTCCACATCGTTGGGAAAACGCATATATTAAAGATAAATCAAAAAAAATCTGTTAGCGGCTGATAGATGTTTGCAGCACATTTTTAAGAAAGTGTGTCACGATCCTGTCAGGACCGTATGTACATGATACTTTTAAAATTTTTAAATAAGAGAATACATCTTCTGAAGATATATCAGAGCGCCAGGATGAATACATGTATCAAGATGGTATGGGTATTCAGTAGGCGAAACGTTGGTCTCTATAAAGTAATTTGATTTGAAAAATTCCGCAATCTATATAGATATATATTATTTGAAAATTACATAGATAATGGAACCTTTCACACTGCGTTAGAGTTTACGAATCCCTAAAATGCTTTCGGATTGCAAATTATATTTCTTTCATTTTGCAAAGATAAGCTTTGTAACACTTTTGGTTCAATTGAAAATACTTATGGCGTAGAATCGAGTACTGTAAGTTATGGTTATGTAAACCCGTCTTCTTGAACAACTTGAAAGGCCGAGACTTGATTTTTTTAAATTTTCAGCTCTTTAGTGAACCATACTTGGCTTGTATCGGAATGTATACAAATCCGCTTAGGTACGTATTTTGTTTTGACAGGCCTGCATTTTCTTCCAGTGAGTATCCCTTAGGCTTGGCGACCCTATCGGAGTGAGTGGTATTCAGCGTCTCTTTGTCTTTACCCCAAGTGCTGCCGGCAAGAAATTTGAGGATTTATTACGGCTCTGGATTTTAGGTTCAATTGCGGTTGCATTCTCGCCAAAACGTAGATCTTGAACGTCGAACGTCACACCCAGTATTTTGGGTGTAAGACAGTTGGTAGCGTAAAGCCCTCGAACGTTGATGTCCAATATGGTCGATATTTACCGTGTCCATGTTGTAAATAAGGTCGCCAATGATTTGATCGGTGACAATGTCATGTTTCGCTAAGCGAAAAAACTAGAGAGATCAGGGAGGTAGCCGTTTATTTTGTTGCAAAGCTCATCGATCTGTGGGCCTGGGCTTGTGGCCATTATCGTGCAGTCATCGGCGTGTATACAATAGTCTCCTTCTCGTGGCCAAGGTAGCTTCGATATGAAATAGTCAAACAAAAGCGAGGATAGGGACACCACCCCGTGGTACACCTTGTTTAAATATTCTTGGTTTAGGTGTTACGTTCCTAATTGCGCCGCTGCTTGCCGACCAGATAATAATTTGCGGTCCACTTTGGAGATTTGAAGGAAGGGGGACGCTTCCAAATCTTGCAGTACGTGCCGTGGTTGGCTGTATCAAAAGCTTTTGATAGGTCTAGCGCTCGGAGTACTGTTCTGTGGTGGAGTTTTTGCTTGAATCCGCAATTTTTCTGCGTGTTGATGGCATTTAGCGCGGTGATAGTGCTATAGTTATGGCATAGCAATGTGGTCATAATAACTCTGAGATGGTCGGGCTAGTACGTTAATGGTGCTTTTTATCGGAATGTACCGGATCTATATCCTACAAGGAACCATCAACATCGTTAACATTCCCAAAACCTTCGGAGAGTGTCCTTATCGCTACAATAACAAGAACAACAGCGCTCGCCTAGCCGGGCAATAGTTAGAATGGGAAGAGCAGCGAAATATTGATTTAAGAAAGTTTTATAGTCTTCCCAATTTCCTTTTTTGAAATTAATAAGAGTCCACTGTTCAAAGGTGATGAAATGGCTGATCGCTGTATGGGTAGGTGCTGAGACGCAAAGGTAGTATCGGCTGCCATTCAACGATGGAAATGTCTTGCGAGCAGTGCCAGTTTCTGCAGTCCGAGTGGGGGCATCGCCATTCATCGTACATAAAGCCGTACTCGTCACACAAAGTTTTTGGGTTAGAGATGGGTGAACATGCCTAGATGGGTTTAGACAGCACAGTGCAACGAATTCGCCCTTCGAAGGGTTGCTCTTGCTAAACCCAGAATATATATGAAGATGGCAGCGGCCAAGACATGAACTGCATTGGACTGATGTCACAATCATAAATATTCTTAGCTGGCATACGGAGCACGTGGAGTGAAGGGCGAGGAGTTGACTACTCCTTCTAACGCAAGTGCGTGTGCCGCATAGGAGAGGCGAGACATGGGCAGGGGCTTGTGCTTGGCATTGTTTCCATCCACTTTATGTAGGTTGAGGTGGCCGTGTGAGCTGGAGGTTCCGTTTGGTGCGAGCAACAGCTGCCAGAAAGTGGCGAGGCACGCTTAAGTGTGTATCGCGGGACGTCCTTGGACGCGAACAGCAGGACGCCACAAAAGTTTTATAAGGATTTCGGTATCGACGAATATTGGGATTAAGCCCAGAAGTTTGTTGTAAGGCAAACCTTGTATGTTTTGTAAATCGGACCCAAGCCTCCTGAGATGCGACTTTATTAATGATTTCGCTGAGATAAAACCTTAAGAATAGAATGTCCGAGATGTGTACCTTAATGTTAACAAAACTTTTAGGTTACGACTTTTCTATTAGGTTAGGTCGATATTCCTTACACTTCCGCGCAATAATGTAAACAATTGACCATGCCCCTTTATTTATACTTAAAATTTATAAACGAGTTTTGATATGTAAAGAGAACTAGACACATTTGCATTTATTAACTCAAACCGCCAAAGTATTATTCTTGTAGCAAATAATTTGAATGGCCTGAAGGTTTAATGTGGCCACATAAATCGTTCCCGAGATGGTCGGGCTAGCACCTTAATGGTGCTGTGGTACCGGAGCGTACCGGATCTGTATCCGGCAAAGGACCATCACATCGATAACACTCCTCAAAGCCTTCGGGGAGCAACCTTATCGCTACAACAACAACAACAAGTAACCGGCAATAAAAAACAGAGTTTATATCAAGAGTGAATAAAACTGTATCTGTAAAAATATTTGTAAAATAAAACTTAAATAAAAATTGGCTGTAGAATTTTCATATCAACAACTATTTAAATGTTGCCGAATGCAACAAGCGAATTCGAGTGAAAGTGAAATGCAGCATATGCCTCTGTTTCTTGCGGATATGCTTAGAAGTACTGCTTTTATTCTCTCTTGATATAAATCTATTTTTTATTGCCGATCGCTCATATAAGAGTACTTAAACGTTGTATGCGCCAAGATGGTATTTTTTTATATGGATTGGCATTGAATACTTCTCTGGTTGCCAAACTTTTGGGCATATTTAAAACCAATATATTTCATACAGCTAGGCACAAATTTAAATAAAAGTATAGTAATTTTAACTTAAACTTAAAAGAAAAAGTCCAACAATATTAGAGATAGGAAAACAACTAATATCAACAATTCAGTATTATTACTAATACATTTGCTCTAAGCATCGCATTACTGTTCGTCACGCATTTCAATTTAATCCCTGTTAATAGATTTGTTCATTGCTCGTCTTCCACTTCTTTAATTACAGAATTCGCGATAGAAGTTTCCTGCTCATTGTTAATTGCTTATGATGTTCCTCGTCCAGAATTCGTATAATCCTTTGTTGTATTGTGGGAGCCAGCTCACAACTTGATTGTTCTAAATCATCCAAAGAAGCTCGTCGTGACATCTATGAACAAAATTATTGCTTTGTTTATAACCACTTTACAAAAAATGTTAAGTACCTTTGACACTTTTGTGTTGGGAAAGTCAACAATTTTTGCTTGATGTCCTACAGATAATTTTCTTAAGGGAGATGGCCCATCTAGGTCCATATTTTCCAACATTTGTACCATACTGTGACGTCTTGAAAGTGTAACTAATGATTGTCGATGTTTAGTATGATGATCCTTTTTTTCATTTCTTAAATAAATGGCCTTAAAGTGGTTTTGTATGGCAAGGCCAAGCTCAGGGCAAAGATCTTCGTCAATCTGTAGCGTTAATAAATATTTAACAAATAGGTTAAGATTTAGTTTAAGCAAGAGGCTCTATAATTTACCAGAACTTTGGCCTTTTTAAACATTGTAAAGCCATCACATCCATGATAAATATAACTTTTAATACATATTTTATACGTTTGCTTTAAGTTTATATATTCATCTCCGACTTGTATTAAGCGTGGGTCTATTCGACTTCCAGGTGGTTTTGCAGGATCAAAGGCGAATGTAATACCACTTACCTACATGTACATTATACTGTTTAATTGTGTAAACCGACATGCTTCTAAAGCGCTAAAATAAAAATTCTTTGATACTAATACTCACTTGGGCAAATCTTCCTTCTAGCTTGGGATACGCAGATACGGCGTTTTCTAAAGCATCCAGCAAGCATTTTCCTGTGATCTCCAATAGTATTAGAGGGTCACGCATTGGTATGACATTCACTAAGTCTCGCATCGTAAAAGGACCAGGTGGATGAATTTGGTCTGAACGGAAAGTGCCAGAATTGATAATCAC
This sequence comes from Eurosta solidaginis, assembly GCA_029619165.1. NCBI lineage: Eukaryota > Metazoa > Arthropoda > Insecta > Diptera > Tephritidae > Eurosta > Eurosta solidaginis. The sequence continues at coordinate 8,175 of JARSSU010017006.1, read as the reverse complement.
CACGTCGGCTCCAGTTGCAGCCAAAACTACATCGCACACCCAATTCCCCAAATTAGTTTCTTGTGTGCGAATAACGGAGAAACGCCCATCTAGTTCAACACTAAAGTTCCCCAGAACCTCGGTCATTTTAGATTCAACAATTTCTAAAAAATTATAATTTTAATTTAATAAACTTTTCTATTTAAAGCTTAGCATGGAATTTGTTTCCAAATCATACATGTACTACCATAAATAAACTACCTGAAAATTTTCCCAGTTCTTCTTTTAAATCTTTATCCTCCACGTATGCTGCTGTTACATTTATCTGTTCAATGTTTATCACAAGTTTACTATTCACATCACGTTCATTCTCAATTGTAATTTTGGAAAATTGACGAAAATCTGTCCCTGACTTTAATATTTTTACACCGTTCACTTCTTTGATCTCATATACATGATCATGTCCACCCAGTACTAAATCTATACCAATGGAATGAGTCGCGAGTTTCAAATCATTTGGTGTTCGCATATGAGTGAGTGCAATAATAATTTCGCAGCCCTCTTTATGCAATTGAGATGCTAATTTATTTCCTGACTCTACGAAGTCAAAGTAGATAACTTCATTTAGATCAATAGTTGGCAATGTTTCCAGCCACTCCTTTTCGACTAATCCAATAAGCCCAATGTGCGTTCCATTATGAATTAGTGAGTGATGTGTTTTACCACCACCAAGAGGCTTTCCTGTTTCTTTGTCTACAACATTCGACATAAGCCAAGGAAAGTTGTTTTCTTAATTAAATTCGCGAGAACATCCAAACCGTGATCTAAAAATAAATTGTAAAAGGGCGTACATATGTAGGAACTTATTATATACAAACATTTAAAATATGTATATACCAAAATCATGGTTTCCAAAAACAGCACAATGAGTACCGGATTCTCGTAGGACTGGTAGCATCTGTTCGCCCTGAGTGAATGTACTAACTAAATAAAAGAGCATTCAATTTAAAATTTTATTTTATTAAATAATGCCTACTTACGCATGCTGGGAGAGAAAATATCACCGCTGAACAGAACTAGTGGGTCCAGATGAGCAAATGATTTGATAGCCGTGCAAAACCGTGTTGCTCCGCCAATTGGTTCCTTACCACTGTTCGGTTCAATATTATAAACGTCATTGTAATGTAAGATTGTTAAAGGAGTCTCGCTGCGGTTAGACATTATCAGTCAATTATTCAAATTTGTTTTGATTCTGTCTCTGAATGGCTGATTTACTAGATTGAGTAAAATATCCACACAAGTACTGGGATCTGAAATAACTAAATAAATATGTATGTATAGATATACAATATAAGTCGATACAATATATGTTTCACTGCACCTATGCATCTTATAAAATTAAGTCCTTTAATGCCGATGTCGCACAGAAAGCTCCGATTTAAAGAAGTTTTGTTTTTATACTCAGTTGAGCAGAGCTTACAGAGTATATTAAGTTTGATTGGATAACGGTTGGTTGTACATATATAAAGGAATCGAGATAGATATAGACTTCCATATATCAAAACAATCAGGATCGAAAAAAATTCGATTAAGCCATGTCCGTCCGTCCGTCCGTCCGTCCGTCCGTTAACACGATAACTTGAGTAAATTTTGAGGTATCTTGATGAATGTAGGTTCCTGAGCACTCATCTCAGATCGCTATTTAAAATGAACGATATCGGACTATAACCACGCCCACTTTTTCGATATCGAAAATTTCGAAAAACCGAAAAAGTGCGATAATTCATTACCAAAGACAGATAAAGCGACGAAACTTGGTAGATGAGTTGAATTTATGACGCAGAATAGAAAATTAGTAAAATTTTGGACAACGGGCGTGGCACCGCCCACTTTTAAAAGAAGGCAATTTAAAACTTTTGCAAGCTGTAATTTGTCAGTCGTTGAAGATATCATGATGAAGTTTGGCAGGGACGTTACTCCTATTAATATATGTATGCCCAATAAAAATTAGCAAAATCGGAGAAGGACCACGCCCACTATTAAAAAAAAATTTTTTTTAGTAAAATTTTAACAAAAAAATTAATATCTTTACAGTATATAAGTAAATTATGTCAACATTCAACTCCAGTAATGATATGGTGCAACAAAATACAAAAATAAAAGAAAATTTCAAAATGGGCGTGGCTCCGCCCTTTTTTATTTAATTTGTCTAGGATACTTTTAACGCCATAAGTCGAACAAAAATTAACCAATCCTTTTGAAATTTGGTAGGGGCATAGATTTTATGATGTTAACTGTTTTCTGTGAAAACGGGCGAAATCGGTTGATGCCACGCCCAGTTTTTATACACAGTCGTTCGTCTGTCCTTCCGCATGGCCGTTAACACGATAACTTGAGCAAAAATCGACATATCTTTAATGAACTTAGTTCACGTACTTACTTGAACTCACTTTATCTTGGTATGAAAAATGAACGAAATCCGACAATGACCACGCCCACTTTTTCGATATCGAAAATTACGAAAAATGAAAAAAATGCCATAATTCTATACCAAATACGAAAAAGGGATGAAACATGGTGAGGTAATTGGATTGGTTTATTGACGCGAAATATAACTTTAGAAAAAACTTTATAAAATGGTTGTGACACCTACCATATTAAGTAGAAGAAAATGAAAAAGTTCTGCAGGGCGAAATAAAAAACCCTTAAAATCTTGGCAGGTATTACATATATAAATAAATTAACGGTATCCAACAGATGATGTTCTGGGTCACCCTGGTCCACATTTTGGTCGATATCTGGAAAACGCCTTCACATATATAACTACCACCACTCCCTTTTAAAACTCTCATTAATACCTTTAATTTGATACCCATATCGTACAAACACATTCTAGAGTCACCCCTGGTCCACCTTTATGGCGATATTTCGAAACGGCGTCCACCTATAGAACTAAGGCCCACTCCCTTTTAAAACCCTCATTAATACCTTTAATTTGATACCCATATGGTACAAACAAATTCTAGGGTCACCCTGGTCCACCTTTATGGCGATATCTCGAAACGGCGTCCACCTGTGGAACTAAGCATCACTCCCTTTTAAAATACTCATTAATACCTTTCTTTTGATACCCATATTGTACAAACACATTCTAGAGTCACCCTTGGTCCACCTTTATGGCGATATCTCGAAACTGCGTCCACCTATGGAACTAAGCATTACTCCTTTTTAAAATACTCATTAACACCTTTCTTTGATACCCATATTGTACAAACAAATTCTAGGGTCACCCCTGGTCCACCTTTATGGCGATATTTCGAAACGGCGTCCACCTATGGAACTAAGGATTACTCCCTTTTAAAATACTCATTAACACCTTTCATTTGATACCCATATCGTACAAACGCATTCTAGAGTCACCCCTGGTCCACCTTTATGCGATATCTCGAAAAGGCGACCACCTATACAACTACCACCACTCCCTTTTAAAACCCTCCTTAATACCTCTAATTTGATACCCATATCGTACAAACGCATTCTAGAGTCACCCCTGGTCCACCTTTATGCCGATATCTCGAAAAGGCGACCACCTATACAACTACCACCACTCCCTTTTAAAACCCTCCTTAATACCTTTAATTTGATACCCATATCGTACAAACAAATTCTAGGGTCACACCTGGTCGACCTTTATGGCGATATCTCGAAACGGCGTCCACCTATAGAACTAAGGCCCACTCCCTTTTAAAACCCTCATTAATACCTTTATTTGATACCCATATGGTACAAACAAATTCTAGGGTCACCCCTGGTCCACCTTTATGGCGATATCTCGAAACGGCGTCCACCTGTGGAACTAAGCATCACTCCCTTTTAAAATACTCATTAATACCTTTCTTTTGATACCCATATTGTACAAACAAATTCTAGAGTCACCCTTGGTCCACCTTTATGGCGATATCTCGAAACTGCGTCCACCTATGGAACTAAGCATTACTCCTTTTTAAAATACTCATTAACACCTTTCTTTTGATACCCATATTGTACAAACAATTCTAGGGTCACCCCTGGTCCACCTTTATGGCGATATCTCGAAACGGCGTCCACCTATGGAACTAAGCATTACTCCTTTTTAAAATACTCATTAACACCTTTCTTTTGATACCCATATTGTACAAACAAATTCTAGGGTCACCCCTGGACCACCTTTATGGCGATATTTCGAAACGGCGTCCGCCTATGGAACTAAGGATTACTCCTTTTTAAATACTCATCAACACCTTTCATTTGATACCCATATCGTACAAACGCATTCTAGAGTCAACCCTGATCCACCTTTATGGCTATATCCCTAAATGGCGTCCACCTATAGAACTATGGCCCACTCCTTCATAAAATACTCTTTAATGCCTTTCATTTGATACACATGTCATACAAACACATTCCAGGGTTTCCCTCGGTTCATTTTCCTACATGGTTATTTTCCCTTATGTTGTCACCATAGCTCTCAACTGAGTATGTAATGTTCGGTTACACCCGAGCTTAACCTTCCTTACTTGTTTTAATTGCAATTGTTGTTGTTGTAGCAGTGCTTCGCCCCACCTAATAGTTGCGACCGATCACAAATTGTCATCAATGTTCTCTAACGGAAGCCTAAGGAAACTTGCTGTTTCAACAGGGGTGGACCATAATGAAAGGGATGTTAGAGGCGTTGGTTCCACATTACAATTAAAGAGATGGTTGGTGTCACGTGGGGGGACACATTGCAAGCGGGGCATAACTTTTGTATGTCGTGGTTGATTCTGGATAGGTAAGAGTTTAACCTGTTACAGTATCCAGAACGAAGTTGAGCTAGAGTGACTCGCGTTTCCCTGGGAAGTATGCGTACCTCTTTCGCAAGTTTTGGGTACCTTGTCCATTTTCCATTTTTCGGGTATGACAAAGGTGGAAAGAGACAGGTTGAAGACATGTGCTAAATATTTGAAACCCTCTTTCCCTAGGCTTTTAAGCATCGGCATGGCTATGCCGTCTGGGCCCACTGCTTTGGATGGTTTAGCATGACCGATGGCATCCTCAACCTCTCTGGCGGTGATGGTAATTTGTGACGCGCTGAATTTATGTTTATGTGCGTGTCTGTTGGCCCTCCGTCTATCTTTGTCGGCAGAAAGCGCGTATTTACGTCTAGATGGTGAAAAAAGTTAACTTCCGCTTTCGGATTCTCAATTTAGACGTAAATACGCGTATTTTGAGACTTCAATCGACCATAAACAACAACAACAACCCATGTTTGTACTAATGGAGCTATGTAAATGTACCATATTATAAAATTGGAAATTTAATCCTCAAATAATATTCGTTCTCTGGACAATAACCTGAAACTAGGACTATTAAATATAGACCTGTCCACGAAACCGAACACCAGAAACAAAAAAAAACAAAAACGATTCAAGGGGTTGTGTAGCGCAATATATAGCTTATCCAACCCAATTGTCAACCTCACCTACCCGCGGCGTATTCTGTTTCATTAACAGACGAGGCTCTGGCGACCCCAAGCTCCTCATGGAACTAGGGGTGGGGAGGGAGAGCTGACCTGAAGGTTTAGTGTGGTCATATAAATCGTTCCCGAGATGGTCGGGCTAGTACCCTAATGGTGCTTTGTTACTAGGGCGTAGCGGATCTATATCTGGCAAAGGACCATCAGCATCGATAACACTCCCCCAAGGCCTTCGGGGAGTGTCTTTATCGTTAATACAACAAAAACAACAGAAACAAAAAAATGCTCAACTTGCTTTATTTTTTGCGGCGTGTGAATCACATTTTTTTCTCTAGAATCGTCATCTCGATGTGAGGAGTCTTTTGATACCACCTTTGATAATTTTTTGATAAAAATTAGGGGGTGCACCGTCTTGTAAAACGTTACCGTACAATGTTCCAATTGTAGCTGGCACCTGAAAGGGGTTGCTGGTCGTCAATTTGAAACAAATCGGTGTCTTAACTCCGCCCAAATTCATTTTATTATACAGAACTCATGACCATACCTTTTTAGGTAATTTTCAATGTGGTTATTGAATTTTTGCAGCAATACTTATGTATATTTATAAAACAGAATATTTACCAATGTGTGCCTTCAGTTCAACATAATTCACGTTTTTTAAAGATTTTTTTAATAAAGTATATTTTTCTGCAATGTCGATTTGGTTATGTTTCTGCAAGTCCGTTCTCAAAATTTAAACACATTGGAAATGGAAAGCATAGCTAATCAAATAAAGTCGCACAAACTTTAATATATGTAGGTTTTAATTGAATAATTACCAAACAATTCAATACAATTTACGCCAATAAACAACCATATTCCGTAAGAGGTTTTGGAATTTTTGTTTTCGTTTCGAGAGAAATAAGTCGTTCTTTTTGGTGGTATGGGTGGCCCACGGATCATAGTAAAGGTCAAGGCGAATCTATACCAGGTGGTGGCCAAGGCGAACACCACCTGGTACTGAATTCGCCTTCGGTGGTGGCAAAGCGAATTCCATCAATTCGTCGTGCAGATGATTGTCAAGCAAGGCGAATTCATTACAGGTGGTGTTATCCCATCAGCTGATTGCTTCTTCTTGATAATTTTCCATACAACGCCTTGTACTGCAACATGTCAGTTAATCGAAATCAATGAAAATTTTCTTTTGACTTGACATTCTTCCGCACAGCGAATTGGTTGAATTCGCTTTGCCATTACCTAGTATAGATTCGCCTTGATTGTCAAGTCAAAAAAATGTTAACCATTGTAAATTTTACCAAGTAGCGCAACTAACAGCTGATCGGTGAAAATTCGCACATTCACACGCACAGTTCTCGACTCAGTTTCAAAAAAACTTTAGATTATTTAACTCAAATTTTAAAGTGAGATAATCCTTACGAATTTATGTATATACAAAGAGTATATATTTGTCAAGAGGCGTCACTCGATACTTTTGTTGTTGCCAAAGCAAATTACTCGATGTTTTCTCAAGGTAGTCGTTGGTTTTTTTTATCAGATGTATTTATAAAAACGCTTTCTATACATTTTCGTGGGGTATTTGTGTTTATTTTACTGATTGTATTAAATTAATTCTCTTTCCAAAATCGTAATTATGCAAAGTCACTTTACCGCATAACTATATAGGATTCAATTAAAAAAAACTAAACACGCAGTACGATTTGACATTTGTCCATCGAATTTACAAACACAAAGTACATGGGATTTTTATTTATGTTTGTAGGTATGTCACCATGCTGCCACCTTGTATCGTTCCGCTATGGGTCCAATATAATAGACGTCACAATCATCTGACTGTACCGTACTACACCCGGTAGTTACCCTGCTAAAACAGAGCAGAGGGAAACTCCAACAATTTAACAGAGTTGTTGACATCACTAATACAATCGCATAAATCCTGACTGAAAACCTCAAGGAATCAGACAATAATAGCCGTGTTTTTTAACACGCGTATATCCGTTTACGCTTAAACTTTATATTGACTGCTAAGAGACAAACTATAAATACACCTCTGAAATTGCTGCGCATAAATTTTGTCCTACAAAATTTCAATACGCATTATACTCAGATGTAACTGAAATATGTGTCTTTGTTTCACCCTGTACACTAATTCTATGTATTATATGTGTGTCCACAATTCATCGCAACTGATTCAGCTATATGTTATACCCTATGGCCATCAGAGCGTTGCGTCTCCGCTTTTCGGTACACCCTGTTGCTGTAGCTAGTTGTTTTACCACAGCCGCTAGATGGGTCTCCTAAGCATTATCTAAGCGAAGATAGGCGTTTTTTAACACGCGCAAACGAAACGTATACGCGCGTGTTAAAAAACACGGCTAATATCATATTTGGAGATTTTAACATCAATATGAATGTATCGTCAACATACTCGAAACACCTATTAAGTTTATTCGCACAAAGGGCAAAGATTCGCAGAATTAATTTCAATACGAGAATAGCAGAGAACTCGTCTATCAAAATTGACTTGCTCTATAGTAATAATGATCAAGTTAGGTCGGAAAATATAGTTGAATATAGAATTTCGGATCATGAGACAATTAATTTCAAAGTGCCAACAACAAAGTTTTGCAAAATGAGAAGTTACTCTACTTTTTCCTCTTGGGAATACTATAGTTCCGAAAACCTTTTAAATAAGCTACCCTACA
>JARSSU010017005.1:0-19480 GCA_029619165.1 Eurosta solidaginis | reverse complement strand
AAGGAGAAAAAAATTTCTGCAAAATTACGCATAATTATTCACATTTTTTCAAAGTCAAATTGTTTTAATATGTTCAAAATAGAAATGGGTGTGTCTGAGTAGCTTTTAAAAGTTCTGAGAGTTCCTAGAAAGGATGATAAATAGTTCTCCACAATTTACGCCCAATATCACATTTTTTAAAAGTCGAATGTTTTCAAAAATGTTCAAATCATCGTGTTCTGAGTAGCTTTTGAAAAGTTCTGGAGTTCCTGAAAATAGGAGAATAGAGTTCTGCAAATATTACGCCTTCAATAATTCACATTTTTTGCAAATAGTAAATTTTTTAAAAATGTTCAAGTCATGTTGTTCTAGAGTAGCTTTTACAAAAAGTCTGGGTAGTTCCTGAAAGGAAGAGAAAAAAGATTCTGCAAATTACGCCCAATATTCACATTTTTATTCAAAAGTCAAATGTTTCAAAAATGTTCAAAATATCGTGTGATTATTAGTAGCTTTTAAAACACAAGTTCTGGCGAGTTTCACTGAAAGGACGAAAAAGTTCTGCAAATCATATATATGAAAAGTAAAATTTTTTAAAAAATGTTCAAAGTCATATTGGCTTGATTCTGTGAGTAGATGCTGTTAACAAAGTTGTCTGGAGTGTTTCCTGAAACGGAGAAAAAACGTTCTGCAAATTTACGCACCAAAGTCCACATCAAAAAGTCAAATTTTTTACATAAAATGTTCAAGATATCAAACAAAATAGGTGTTATGAGTAGCTTTTAGTTCTGGAGTTCCTGAAAAGGAGAAATCCGGAAGGAAAATACAGTTATGCCAACCAAGACACAATTTACCGCCCATATCTATCCATTTTTTCAAAAGTCAAATATTTTCAATACTGTGTCAAAATCACTCATCGGTGTTTTGTTGATAGAGTGAGCATTTTATAAAACAGTTCTGGATGTTCCTGTAAAAAGAGAAAAACAAAGTTCTGCAATTTACGCCCAAGTATTCACTATTTTCCCATATAAGTAAAATTTTTCAAAATAATTTGCATAATCATAAAAAATTGGTGTTCTGTAGGTAAGCTTTTTTAAAAAGTGTCTGAGTTCCCGAAAAGGAGAGAAAAAAGTCGGATAAATTACGCCATATATTCACATTTTTCAAAAGTCAAATTTTTTAAAAAATGTGTTCATATCAAGAAAATAAATAAAAATGATTGGTGTCTGAGAAGCTATTAAAAAGTTCAGGGTTCTGAAACGGAGAAAAAAGTTCTGCAATTTACGCCTAATATACACATTTTTTATAAGTCAAATGTTTTTTAAAAAATGTTACAACAATCAACTATTACGCCCAATATTACACATTTTATCACAAACTCAAGAATGTTTTCTCAAAGAATTTCAAATATCATCACGGTGTTTTTTCAGTTATGAGTAGCTTTTCTAAAAACGTCCACTCTGGTTTAGTTCCTACCGAGCAAGACAAAAACAGACCCGAAACACACATCCAACAAACACGTGAGCCTGCAAATTTCACGCCATATATCACATTTTCCCAAAAGTCGTCAACATTGTTACATAACACACAGTTTCATAATCATTGGTGTTCTGAGAAGCTTTTAAAAAAGTCGCAGTCCTGAAACAGATGACAAAAAGTTCTGTACAAATCTACGCCCAATATTCACATTTTTTCACAAAAGATCAATACATTTTCAAATACAAGGTTACAAGTGATCAAACAAACAAAAGTGGTGTTATGACGAGCACGCTTTCATAACACAGTTCTGAGCCACCCGATGCGCTGAAATAGAGAAAAAGTTCTGCAAATTCATATTTTTTGAAACATGTAAAATTTTTTAAACATGTGTCAACGTCCAAAAAAAACATTGGTCGATTCGGTAGTAGACCTTTTATAGAAACCACCCACACGCTTCTGGAGAGTTCCTGAAAAGGAGGGAGAAACACATGGCCGCCTATCTGGCACACACACTCACCCCCAACATATTCGACACATTTTTTCAAAGTCAAATCTTTTTATCAAATGTCCACAATACAAAAAAAATCGGTGTACATGAGTAGCTTTTTAAAAAGTTCTGGAGTTCCAGCAAAAGGAGTGAAAACAAGTTCTAGCACACATTCATATGTTTTGAAAGTAAAATTTTTATAAAAACAGCTGTTTCAAAGTCATTGGTGTCCTGAGTAGCTTTTAAAACAAGTTCTGGAGTGCCTGACAAAGGAGATAAATATGTTCACTCCAAATCTACGCCCAATATTCACACATTTTAAAAGTCGAATTATTTTCAAAATATTATTCAAAAATCAAAAAAAATCACGGTGTTCTGAGTAGCTTTCTGAAGTTCTGGATTGAGTTCCTGAAAAGGAGAAAGAGTTCTGCAAATCTTACGCCCCATATTCACATTATTTTTCAAAAGTAAATTTTTTAAAAATGTTCAAAGTGCAAAAAAAATTGGTTATCTGTTCTGTAGTAGTCTTTTACAAAAGTTCCTGAGTAGTTCCTGAAAAAGGAGAAAAAAGTCACCTGCAAATTTACGCCAATATTCACATTTTATTTTCAAAGTCAATCAAAATGTTCAAAATGCAAATAAATTAAAAATTACGCCAATATATTCATCATTTTTCCAAGAGTACGAATTTTTGTTCAAAAATGTTCAAAATCAGAGTTATGTGCTGAGGAGCTGTATTCATATAGTCTGCACAACGCAACAACAAACGCTGACCCAGTGTGACACGGATAACACAAGTTCGTTTGTTCAGAAATCGCGCCAAATATTCACATTTTTTCAAAGAGTCAAATTTTTAAAAGAATGTGTTTGAAATCAAAAAAAAGGAAAAATAATTGTGTTCATGGCGTATCCTTTAAAAAGGTCTGGAGCTCGCTGAAAAGGAGAAAAAAAGTTCTGCAAATACGCCTCATATTCACATTTTCTGTAAAAGTCAAATTTTTTTCAAAAATGTTCACACAAATCATGTACAACAAATCGGTGTTCCGAGTAGACTTTGAATAATACGCCTTACAGAGAGTTCTGCCAACCTAAGGAGCAAAAAGTGTCAGCAAATTTATCGACCCAATATTCCAATTTTTTAAAAGTCAAATTTTTTAGAAAAATGTTCCAAATCAAAAAACAAAGTGGTGTTCTGAGTATGCTTATTAAAAAGTTCGTGAATTTCCTGAAAAGATGAGAAAAAAGTTCTGCACCATATTCAACGCTACATTTTTCAAACATCATATATGTTTATGTTCTTAAAATCACAAAAATATAATAATGGTGTGTGTCTGAGTCGCTTTTCCATAGTTCTAGTAGTCCTGAAAAGGAAGAAAAACGTTCTGCAAATGATACGCCCATATTTCACATTTTTCACAATCAATTCAATTTTTTCAAAATGTAGCAAAATCGATATAGGTGGTCTCAGTAGCTGTTTTTAAAAAGTTCTGGAGTCCTGAAAAGCGAGAACAAAAGTTCTAGCTAAATTTACGTCCTAATATTCACATTTTTCAAATAAAAGTAATGAATTTTTGTCAAAAAGGTCAAAATCATTACGCCAATATTTACATTTTTCCAAAAGTCGAATTTTTCAAAAATTTTCAAAATCAAAAAAAAATGTATGTTCTGAGTAGCTTTTCAATAGTTCTGGAGTGCTGAAAAGGATAAAAAAGTTTCTGCAGAATTTCGCCAAATATTCACATTTTTCAAAAGTCAAATTTTTATGTTTGAAATCAAAAAAAGGAAAAAAATTGGTGTTACTGAGTACCTTTAAAAAGGTCTGAAGCTCCTGAAAAGGATGATTTCTGCAAATTTACGCCACATATTCACTTTTTCCAAAAGTCAAATTTTCAAAATGTTCAAAATCAAAAAAAAATGATGTTCTGAGTAGCTTTTCAATAGTTGTGGAGGTCTGAAAGGAGGAAAAAAGTTCTGCGCAGAATTTCGCAAATATTCACATTTTTTCAAAAGTCAAATTTTTAAAAAATGTTTCATAATCATTGTGTTCTGAGTAGCTTTTAAAAAAGTTCTGGAGTTCCTGAAAAGGAGAAAAAAAGTCTGCAAATTTACGCCCATGATTCAACATTTTGCCAAAAGTCAAATTGTTTCAAAAATATGTGTGTTCAAAATCAAAAAAAAAAAAAAATTGGTGTTCTCAGTCGCTTTTAAAAAGTTTCTGGAGTAGGTCCGTGAAAAGGAGAAAAAAAGTTGCTGCAATATTTACGCCTCAAATATTCACAGTTTTTTTCAAAGTCAAATTCTTTAAAAAAATGTTCAAAATCAAAAAAAATTATTGGTGTTCTGAGTATGCTTTTATAAAAGTTTTATTGAGTTCCGAAAAGGAAGAAGGAAAAAAAGTTCTGGTGACAAAGTTACGGCAATATATCACATTTTTCCAAAAGTCAAATTTTTTAAAAAATGTTCATAATCCCACAAAAAAAAAATGTGGTTCTGGGTCCAGAAAAGGAATGAAAAAAGTTCTGCAAATTGACGCCAATATTCACATTTTTTCAAAAGCCAAATTTTTTTAAAAAAAATGTTTCAAAATCAAAAAAAAAAAAATTGGTGTTCTGAGTAGCTTTCAATAATTCTGGAGTTCCTGAAAAGGAGAAAAAAGTTCTGCAGATTTCGCCAAATATTCACATTTTTTCAAAGTAAAATGTCAAAATATCATGGTGTTCTGAGTGCATTTTCAATAATTCTGGAGTTCCTGAAAAGGAGAAAAAAGTTTCTGCAGAATTTTCGCCAAATATTCATATTTTTCAAAAGTAAAATTTTTTCAAAAATGTTCATGGTGTTCTGACGTAGCTTTCAAAATTCTGGAGTTCTGAAAAGGGAACAAAATTCTGCAATTTACGCCCAATATTCACATTTTTTCACAATGTCAAAATTTTTTTCAAAATGTTCCAAATCACACACAAAATGGTGGTGTTCTGAGTAGCTTTTCAATAATCTGGAGTTCTGAAGAGGAGAAAAAAGTTCTGCAGAATTTCGCCAAATATTCACATTTTTCAAAGTAAAGTTTAAAAATATTCAAAATCAGGTGTTCTGAGTAGATTTTCAATAATCTGGAGTTCCTGAAAAGGAGAAAAAGTTCTGCAGAATTTCGCCAAATATTCACATTTTTTCAAAAGTAAAATTTTTTCAAAAATGTTCATTGGTGTTCTGAGTAGCTTTTTAATAATTCTGGAGTTCCTGAAAAGGGAAAAAAATTCTGCAAATTTACGCCCAATATTCACATTTTTCAAAAGTCAAATTTTTTCAAAAATGTTCAAAATCATTGGTGTTCTGATTAGCTTTTAATAATTCTGGAGTTCCTGAAAAGGAGAAAAAAGTTCTGCAGAATTTCGCCAAATATTCACATTTTTCAAAAGTAAAGTTTTTTCAAAAATGTTCAAAATCAAAAAAAATGGTCTTCTGAGTAGCTTTTCAATAATTCTGGAGTTCCTGAAAGGAGAAAAAAATTCTGCAAATTTACGCCCAATGTTTACATTTTTCAAAAGTCAAATTTTTTAAAAAATGTTCAAAATCAAAAAAAATTGGTGTTCTGAGTAGCTTTCTAAAAAGTTTTGGAGTTCCTGAAAAGGAGAAAAAGAGCTCTACAAATTTACGCCCAATATTCACATTTTTTCAAAGTCAAATTTTTTCAAAAATGTTCAAAATCATTGGTGTTCTGAGTAGATTTAAAAAGTTATGGAGTCTTGAAAAGGAGAAAAAGAGTTCTACAAATTTACGCCCACTATTCACATTTTCCAAATTTTTCAAAAGTCAAATTGGTTCTGAGTGCTTTTAAAAAGTGGAGTCTTGAAAGGAGAAAAAGAGTTCTACAAATTTACGCCCATTTCACATTTTCCCAAATCAATTTTTTCAAAAATTTCATTGGTGTTCTGAGTAGCTTTTAAAAAGTTCTGGAGTTCCTGAAAAGGAGAAAAAAGTTCTGCAAATTTACGCCCAATATTCACATTTTTCCAAAAGTCAAATTTTTTCAAAAATGTTAAAAAATAAAAAAAAATTGGTGTTCTGAGTAGCTTTTCAATAGTTCTGGAGTTCGTGAAAAGGAGAAAAAAAGTTCTGTAGAATTTCGCCAAATATTCACATTCACATGCACTTTTCTGGTTTAACTTGTATGCCTGCGGTCGTTAAGACGTGACCAGGTACGCAACAAAAACGACATTTACTGGAATTAACGCGTTGATTCAACTTTTCCAACTTCAGGAGTACGCTTTTTAAGTCGTTTAAGTGCTCTGTAAATGATGGTGAACAAATGATTATATCATCAAGATATGCTAAAATGTGAACATTTGGCAGCGTTGCCTTAAAACGGTCGATTAGTCTTTGAAATGTGGAAGGTGCGTTGCGGAGACCAAACGGCATTTTCTTAAACCGGAATGTACCAAAAGGCGTAATCAGGCATGTTTTGTCTCGGTCTCTTTCAGCAACAGCGATTTGAAAATACCCACTTTGAAGATCTAGAGTGGTCATAAATTTTGTGCTTTTTGCAGCGTGCAATAGGTCATCTATACGAGGCAAGGGGTATCGGTCGGGCTTTGTTATAGCATTTAACTTGCGATAGTCCACACATACACGAGTACCACCATCTTTTTTAGGCACCATAACAACAGGTGATGACCACGCTGACTCACATTCTTCTATAACATCATTTTCGAGCATTTTGTGAATCTCAGCTGTTAGTTCCTTTAACTTAGAAAATGATAATCTATACGCTGGTGATGCAATCGGCTCGTGCTCGCCAGTATCAATAAAATTGTGTGTATATGGCGTCGGTTCACACGACGCGGCAAAACTTTTACGTGGGATTGAAGCATATTGTCGAGTTCAACTTTCTCTGATACTACCAACCCTGAGCCATCTTTTTCCTTCAGTACTTTAAAATCAATAGAAAATAAGTCTACATTATCAGCAATGTTTTGGTTATAGGTAACACCATTAAACAAATTGGGCTTTATGGGTCTTTCAGGTGTAATCATTTTGGGTGGAATCGCATCTCTAAAAATACTTTGTACAATTTTATTATATATTTCTCTTTCCACATTTTTGGACGGGTTATTGCATCGACCTCGGTTTCAAAATGTTTTTCGCGGAGGACTTTTGAACGGGTAGAAAAACTTAGCACTCGTGTTTCTATTCTTAATATTAATAATTTTATATAATTTTCTGTAGGACCCATATAGGTGCACTAGATTTTCATACTAAATTCGTTCAAAAAAATTTACCATCACAGCAACCCATATCTGATATTCCGCTCCCTTTTATGTTTCCCTGCGTCGCTTTCCACGACAGCAACTCCGGTAATTTTGACACTTCGTTCAGTGTCAAACGCATGTTCCACGCAGGTTCCACTGAGTTCCAGAATAGTTTGACACTGACCGAAGTGTCAAACGGCAGTGTGTTAGAAAGAGAAAGGAGTTGTTTCCCTCTCATACATATCATACTTGTAAACGTGTACAATGGTCGTTGACAACTAATAGTACTAACTGAGCATTTATACTAATAAAAGTAAAAATAGTTATACTACTAAATTATACTTATGCTACACTATATATTATCCTAGGTATACATGTATTATTACTAATATTAATTACATTATTTTGTTTGCAAATTTCGACTGTTTAATAATTGTCGCAGGTTTTTAATATTCCATAAATTTTTTTTTCCTTTTAATATTTCTTTAAATTCAATATTTATTATAGTACTAGCAGGGTATCCGACGTTGTTCGGGATGCGTATTTATATTAAAGTGGCCCTTATTTTTTTTTAAATATCGATATCTTGGGTCTTTAACTGAACAAATTTTAAAACATTTCTGCTAACCTAAATCACGAAACCATGTGCAGGCTCCGTTTATATAAAACAATATTTATTTTCCCACATTATCCCTCCTCCCCTTTTATTGCTTGGTCCATCCCACTTACTTTACTCTGTGCCTTTTTCTGGCGATACCCATTCTTCTTATCTCACGCTCAACCTCTTTTCGGTATTTTCTTCACTCTTCCCCCACATTTCTATTACCATATCTTATTTTCAGTTCTTTTGTCTAAGCTTACCGCTAAAGCATGCAATAAAATCAGTAAATATTGCTTCAATCGGTTAAAAGTTTTAAGCCGTAACTTACATACATATATGGATATACATACACATTCAAAATATAAAACAGAAAATACTTACAGATCCTGTTGATATACCAGAGAATAAAAGAAAGTTTTTTTTTATATATGGGTACATACGTGTTTATTTCGCTTGCAAAATCGTTGAGTTGATAAAAAAAAACTACGTACACATTTTTAAAATTGTTAGTTTTTACAAATTAGGTTGGAAAAAATAATACTTTTTTGTTGAGTGAATAATTTTAAAAGAATTCATTTTGATAGCTTTTTACGACTTTCTAATTTTTAATTGTTGCATACATTAAGGCGAATTATATAAAACTGTTATAGAATAACTTATGCGCATACATAGACATATATAGCATTATGATTGTTATAAAAGTGAATGCTTACATACTTAGCACACATAAAACAAAATTATTCCAAGCTCTTCAGTGTGAATGTATGTGTATGTGTGGAGAGTTAACTGTAATACAAAATTTAACATTTTTAATGCTTATTAAAAAAAAAGAATTGTTTTATAATGCTTCCTTATAAACAACGTTTGATGTGGAAGTGTTAGGAACATAGACGATTAATTTGTCTGCTTCACTAACACGTGAGAGCGCCACGTAAAGCTGGCCATGAGAAAAGCAACTCACAGTCAGATCAACGCCCACAACACTCATCGTCTGGCCTTGTGCTTTGTTGATTGTCATAGCATAGCAAAGCTCACGGGAATTGAACACGTTTAAATCTAAAGGGAAAGTTGTTTGGTATAAGGGGGATACGTGGTATAAAGACTCTCTCTCCTCTGCCACTGCCTGTCAAAATTTCTGCTTCAATTATATTTTGTTTTAGAGAAACAACTTTGAGCCTCGTTCCATTGCACAATTTTGGTGGGCTTAGATTACGCAACAGAATAATTGGTGCGCCGATTTTCAAAATAATTTTATGGGATGGAAGTCCAGGTGCACTAAGGCTATTTAAAACTCCACAGGGAAATTTGTTGAGTCATCTTGCTCCAAAACTCTGTTGATTGAAAAGTATTCGACCTCCTCTCCCTGAATATCGTTGAGTATATACGAATTGATTTTCAAAACCTGGTCATTTCGTGGCGTCAAGATAGCCCTCTCGCAAAGCCAAAAGTTATCATGACAGACTCCTAGATCATTATAAACAGTAGAAATTAGTTCTTGCAAAGAATGTACGGTACGGCACAAATTATCGGGCAGTGTAATTTTTCCCTCTTCTTCGGGGTATGTACCATTTCCAATCTTTAGCAATGTTTCGGAGAAGTTCTGCGCATTTATGTTGCCTCCGATTCGAGCGCGCATATTTTCTGTTAAATGCATTCTTTTAATGTTACACCATAAATATGAGCTCTTCAAACACGCTCGTATTTCATCTGCTCTTGTACCGCGTGGTATGACCGGTAGTATCTGCCGAAAATCTCCACAAAAGAGAAAAGTAACACCACCCATAACTTGGTCATTTTGACGTATATCCCTCAGCGTTCTGTCCACAGCTTCTACGGCTGTCCGGTTCGCCATGGTGCATTCATCCCATATTACCAACACACAGTCACGAATAACGCTGGCTTTTTCGCAATTTCTTGCTATGTTGCACATTGGATATTCATTGATATCTAAGTGTATGGGGATTTTGAACATGGAATGGGCAGTTTTACCACCAGGTAATAAAGTTGCAGCTATACCAGATGAAGCCACTGCCAGAGCTATTTTGCCTTGAGCTCGCACCTTTGCCAAAACAATTTTAGTTAGGAAAGTTTTTCCTGTCCCACCAGGGGCATCTAAAAACAAAATCTCACCTACTTCATTATCGACACTATAACAAACGCGTTCGAATATTCCTCTTTGCTCATCCGTTAAACGTTGAATGCCATTACGTAGAGTGTCCGCAAGTTCTGTAGGATTATACGAAATTTCGCTTGCGTATTCCCTGTTCACGCGTTCACCGTCTATAGATGGTTCGGGTAAGCCGTATTGGGATAGTAAGTTCCCCCCCATTGACAAAACTGTATTCTGAAGTTCGATTAAGCATTGATTAACAGCTCTGTCCCGCATTACGTTGTTAATTTCCCCATTCAATATGGCGTCGCATGCTTCTGAGATAGTCTTCTGACAGCTTATCCTTGTGTTTTACCCACAGAGCCATAGGATTCGATAGAGAACAAAATACCACTAAAACGCAAAACAAATGTCGCAACCGGCTTGGACTGTCACTAATGCTTGCTTCGGATATAGCATCATCCCAATGCTTGTCATCGTCAAGCAAGTGGCGTTCTCGGCAAGCATCGCGGAAAGTGGGATATTCAACTCCCAAAAAAGTGCGAAGGTCCGAAAAGGAAGTAGGTCCTCGTACTGTATGCAACAACAACCGCAAGTAAAAACACTCGGCATTGTTCGGATGAACCATATATACACGTCCAATGACATGTTCCTTAAAATGCCGGGCTCCCCATCTACAGATCTGCCCCGTTTCCTGCGGTTAAAAACACCTCTTTGCTTATCATACGTGTAATAAGAGGGAACCTCCTCATACATTAATGTCCTCGCAAACCTGTCTCTTTCGCAAAGCCGAAAGTATGCCAGTAAAGTGGTTTGCCTCGGGTTTTCTACTCGATCTGTCACGTTTTCGCAATTGAAGTATATCCTTTGCCCTCCTTCTAGATGAACCTCCAAATGCACTACAGGGGGATATCGCTCATGAATGGGAAAGCTTAATATTCTCCAAACGGCCTCTGAAGAGCTTATATAACGCCCTGATTGAAATCTAGTTATTTCGTCATTCTCATTCCTTAACGCAAACGTTGCCTGGTCACTGCCCTTATTTATATACTTGCATATATATTTAATGGATGATACACTACTGCACACTTCCACGTTGATGTGGGCCTGAAACGTTTTGGAGAGTACAGGTGAATATGGTACGACCCATCTATTGTCCAAAATTATATCTTCACCACGTAATCTTAAAGTGGCAGTAAAGCCCACCTTTTTCTGGGGACCGTCGCCGATAAGAGGGATATCCATCCTCTCCCGTTATGGTGTGTTCTATAAGTGCCCGTGGATAATCTTTCGAGCATCGGCCGTCCTGCATGCATGGAGAGTTGCTATTTAATATCCCGCAAGGACCATGGACCATGTGTGTTCTTACTATGTCAAATAGTGTGGCATCTGTGTTGCTGTCTGGAAATTCGGCACTTATCACATTATCAATATCGTTAGGGCGTATTTTGTCTTCCAACCAGAGAAGTACATGTGCATGTGGTAGACCTCGTTTTTGCCACTCAACGCTGTACATAAAGCACAAAGCTGACCCAAACAGATTCTCCTTTGTAATTAGGCGTATTAGAGCTTTAAGTTTTAAGTGGAACACTCTAGCTATTATGTCGTGCCGATCGTATGCATTTTGACCAGGCAAAAGTTGCTGTGTAATTTCAGCCCACTTCGGATTTGTTGTCATCGTTATAAAGAGATCAGGCTTTCCATATTTTCTAACGTAGCAAAAAGCATCCTGTGTACGTTCGTGCATGTATCGTGGACCTCCCGTAAAACTGGACGGAAGTATTACTAATCTGCCCAAATTTTCTGTACCTCCATCTTGTTGCATAGCATCACGTAAGTGCACATACTCCTCAGCACGCAACCGTCTTTGATTAGTCCGTATGTAAACCAAACGCTCGGTTTCAATTTTAGCATACATATCGACGATAAACTGATTAAATAGTCCACGAAATCTTTGCAAGTATACAAAACTGTTTGCTCTTATCTGTAGCATGTATGCATAAAATTGTTGTGACGACAACTTTTTATGTGGGTTTGGCAATCTAGTAGTAGGGTTAATTTGATGTAATTCAAAGTTATATCCATCTTCCCCGTGACAAAAAATTAATGGGTATTGAAGCGCATCGTATGATCGATGTGTCTCGTATATACGATGAAGACGATCGTCATGAGTGCGCAAAACAATATCGCGCCTTTCACACTCTTGGTCAACTAAAACAACTGCAACTTCATTTGTAGTAGGAGGATTGTACCTTCTTGGATGTTCTGTTGCGGGCCTTTTATCAGCACATATTACAAATTTATAATTATTATTTTGCTCTTCGGGAACGAAATCAAGGGCATTTTTAAAATCGCGAACGTATGGATTTACATCATGTAGCATATTTTGCAGAATAGATATCAGACTACGATTAAGTTGTGGAAAGTTTTCGTTTCTAATAGCCGCCTGATCTCATAATCGCTACGAAATATATTTGCAGGAACTTTGGCTCATTCTCGGGTAACAATGAACCAATAAGGTGATAAACCTGCCCTTGGACTTTGAAGGTAGGCATAAAAGGTCCTTCCGTCACTTGTTTTGCTCCAAAAGATGTCATTTGAAATGCACTGTTATACGCACGAATGTTTTCTAAAAAGTGCTTTGACTGCGAGTGATCACCGTTGAGCAGAGCTTTCAAAACTTCAGGCGGATTTAGGAAAATTTCGTAACTGACCTTTCCATTGGAACAACACATTCCAACCGTTTCTTTTTGGAATTTAAGGGCTTCACAAAATCTGCATTTCAAATTCATTTCGCCAATTAATGAGTATTTAGCATAATCTACTAAAGGGTTATATGCAAAAGCACTTTTTGTCTTAGTAATCCAGGAGAGTAAGCCGTTACCTACATCAATATTTGGGGGAAGCTCTTCAGAGTCATTTTGTTCCCTATTTAGCGTATGTCGCACGCGGTCAACATGCAGGCGAACTTGGCGATTTTCCTCTGCCTCCAACTGCCGTATTCCGCGTATTCTTTCCCTCTCGTTGGCCCTGTATGTTTCTTGATCTTCACGTAGGCGTTCGTAATTTTCTGCAGTCATAACTATACTGCTGCGTTGTTGGTTGCTACTTTCCAGCATTCTAGTAATGTTATGGCGATGTCGATCATTTATCAAACGTTCCTCACGATGCAAAAACGTTGTCTATTACTTGTTTGGCATAACCTTGGACATGATGAGCGGATGCGCTGCTCATTTAACCGGGACTCCCTTTCGACAACAGGTTCAGAACCTCGAGACAATATGTGGCACTCTCGGTCATTGCTGAGTCGTATATGTTGTTCTTCTTCATTTTCAAAGAAGCGATTTAAATTTGTCCTAACTTGCTGCGTACTTAAACGAATTTCTCTCAGGGGAGATTTCTAATTCGCGAGAACTTCGAGACAATACATGGTGCTCTCGGTTAGTGCTGAGTCGTGTATGTCGACCTTCACTGCTTTCAAAAAATCGATTTAAATTAGTCCTAACTTGCTGCAAACTAAGACGAATTTCTCTTTCGTGCGGTGCTTCCAATTCGCGCGACAAAGCATGGCGTTCCCTATCAATATGTCGGCGCGCATCTCTTTCGGAAGGAGTTTCCATAGACCTGATAAATGCTATACGTTCTCTATTTGCCGAAAGCCTCGTTTCATAATTTTCACTCGATTCTTGTGATCGCATTAGTCTTAACCTCTTAGCAGCTTTAGTGCGTTTAGATAAATTTGAACGCTTTTTGGGCATAGTGTTTCTAAAAATAATGCAATGAAAATTAAATGGGCACATAACAAATAACCTTTCCGACATTTGGCATTACCGCATTTACGAAAATTTTATTTAGTGTATGTGTACGACAACCAATCGCACACCTACCAAAGCATCGCAGTACACACGAAAACTTTGCGCCACCTGTCAGCGAATAGATAAATCGAATTGCACCAAAAGGTTTGAGTCCCTGATAACGCGTGTAAAAGGTTTAAAATCTTAGCTAAAAGTATTTCATATTGTAGGTAAATTTATAGATTTTGGAGCAAATACATTTTGACCGATAACTCAGTTATCGATTAATTTATCGAAATATCACAAAATTCAAATGAAACCTGTGACCTTCCTCTATTGTTTGATGCCCATATTGTACGCATATTTAGAGGTTTTAGGTAACCTCATTTTAACCGATTATCGTAATATGGCAGCGTGAAATAATTTTTTTTGGTACGCCACTGTATCTATTCATGAATTTGATTTTTAATTTATATGAAATTGAAAAAAAACTTTGCAAAGGCATTCTTTGATATTTGTTTGGAAACTAAGTGCATTTTCCTTCGTTTTTCAAAAAAAATCCTTAAAAGTAGCTTAATTATAGCTTAAACAACTATATCTTTTTTGTTTCTCACGCGATTTTAATGAAATAAGTTCTAGATTCCCTTCTGGATTACAGGCTATCCATCTGTGAAAGTCTCATAAAAATCCATTCGTTAGTTTCCGAGATTATCGATATCATACAGACAAACAGACAAACCGACAAACAGACAAACAGAAAAAGTGGTGCCGATGGATTCTACGACATTCCAAACGTCAAGTACACTCATTTTTTTTTAGAAATCTTTTTTTCTAGAGATTTATTATAGTATAGATAGATAGATAGTTAGATAGATAGAAGATAGATAGATATATAGATAGAAGATAGATAGAAGATAGATAGATAGATAGAAGATGTAACTCAAATTGCCTCGTTGTTTTGTTTAAAAGATATAAGCAAAATACAGGGTGCAATTTTTTGCTAACAGATGTTCACACATCAAACCTCATGAGTACTTGCTACTCACGTCTGTTTTTTTCAGTTTGTTGAACTCTCACTAAAACAAAGTAAAAAAACATCAGACCTCAAGCCGGCAAATAAAAACTTATCAAATAGAAAGGTCGCCAAACTAATATTTACAAAGTATAACTGGCAAAACCTAAAAGAAAATTTGCGCAATTTTTTACGACAGAACGTAACTGGAAATACCCGTTCAGATATATCGGGAGAATTATCAAAAGACGCGTTTAGACCTCGGTATCAGATCTTAAAAAAGCAAGCGAATTTATCTATCGCTACCTTAATTCACAAAGGCCCTATCTGCAATGCAATTCCTATGTAGAGAGGGCCTTATGAATTAAGTTTCTCTTTAGTAAACACTCAAATTTAATTTTATGAAAAACTATTTTTCGATTTTACTGTAATGCTGTTATGTCGGAAAGCATTGGCAAACTCGCCCGAATACCAGCTGGTAATGTCAATACCTTAGAGCCCAATTACATACAACTTTGAGAACTTTGACAGAAGTTGCGCTCCCATTGCTATCACACGGTCCTGTCAAAAAAAGTTTGTGGAACGTAAGGTTGAGAAAAATTTTGAGCCATGAGCAAAAAACGAAGCGCTTATCTGTCAAAGTTGCACAAAGTTGTATGTATTTCGGCCATCACACGTAAAATTTCGAAGGATCCACTTTCATACAAAGTTGCTTTACGTTCCACGAACTTTGTATGGAAATGACAACTCCAAAGTTTTATGTAATTGAGCCATTAGTTACTGGTAAAATTGCTTGGGGTTCAAAAATACCTTTCTTCAGATGAGGCTACCAAAATTTAACTACATCATCCGAATGCACCTCCCAAATAGCAATAGGTTGAGTTTACCAATATGTAATTAAAAATATTCAGGGTATTCGTTTAAAATCGTATAGGCCTCGAAAAGCTCGTATAATAGTGTGAACCTCGCATTTATTTTTGTGGCAACAAATCATAACAACTTAAGTCGAGTTAAGAAATTATACCAGTTGAAATTTCCTCCAGCGATTTTTTAAAAGAAAACTGCTTCATAACTTAGCCAAACGTATTAGATTTAATGGTCTAGAAACCAAATAATATAAAACCGATAAAAGTTCTACAAAACTAAGCTTTTTTGTTACTAAAAACCGGCAGAAGAAATTCTGATTGGTCTAATTTCTTAACTCGACTTAAGTTGTTATGATTTGTTGCCACAGATTTATTTATTTAAACGAATACATTAATTGATTAACAATACAAATTAAAGGAAAGACAATTTGTACTCACCAGTTTAAAATTCACTTACAACAATACAACTGCACAACACAAAATACAACTGCACAACTGAACTTCTTCAAACAACTAAAATTTATGTCCAGCTAAAATTTATAAAACCTTAAAAAATCAAAGAAGAAAATTGATTTTTAATTTATATGAAATTGAAAAACAACTTTGCAAAGGCATTCTTTGATATTTGTTTGGAAACTAAGTGCATTTTCCTTCGTTTAAAAAAAAATCCTTAAATGTAGCTTAATTATAGCTTAAACAACTATATCTTTTTTGTTTCTCACGCGATAGATTGATAGATAGATAGATAGATATATTGTAGGTAAATTTATAGATTTTGGAGCAAATACATTTTGACCGATAACTCAGTTATCGATTAATTTATATAAATATCACAAAATTCAAATGAAACCTGTGATCTTCCTCTATTGTTTGATGCTCATATTGTACGCATATTTAGAGGTTTTAGGTAACCTCATTTTAACCGATTATCGTAATATGGCAGCGTGAAATAATTTTTTTTTGGTACGCCACTGTATCTATTCATGAATTTGATTTTTAATTTATATGAAATTGAAAAAAAACTTTGCAAAGGCATTCTTTGATATTTGTTTGGAAACTAAGTGCATTTTCCTTCGTTTTTCAAAAAAAAATCCTTAAAAGTAGCTTAATTATAGCTTAAACAACTATATCTTTTTTGTTTCTCACGCGCTTTTACTGAAATAAGTTCTAGATTTCCTTCTGGATTACAGGCTATTCATCTGCGAAAGTTTCATAAAAATCCATTCGTTAGTTTCCGAGATTATCGATATCATACAGACAAACCGACAAACAGAAAAAAAGTGGTGCCGATGGATTCTACGACATTCCAAACGTCAAGTACCCTCATTTTTTTTTAGAAATCTTGGATGTACAGACACGATTTTCTAGAGATTTATTATAGTATAGATAGATAGATAGAAGATAGATAGATAGATTGTAGGTAAATTTATATATTTTGGAGCAAATACATTTTGACCGATAACTCAGTTATCGATTAATTTATCTAAATATCACAAAATTCAAATGAAACCTGTTATCTTCCTCTATTGTTTGATGCCCATATTGTACGCATATTTAGAGGTTTTAGGTAACCTCATTTTAACCGATTATCGTAATATGGCAGCGTGAAATAATTTTTTTTTGGTACGCCACTGTATCTATTCATGAATTTGATTTTTGATTTATATGAAATTGAAAAAAAACTTTGCAAAGGCATTCTTTGATATTTGTTTGGAAACTAAGTGCATTTTCCTTCGTTTTTCAAAAAAAAATCCTTAAAAGTAGCTTAATTATAGCTTAAACAACTATATCTTGTTTATTTCTCACGCGATTTTAATGAAATAAGTTCTAGATTCCCTTCTGGATTATAGGCTATCCATCTGTGAAAGTCTCATAAAAATTCATTCGTTAGTTTCCGAGATTATCGATATCATAACAGACAAACAGACAACAGAAAAAAGTGGTGCAGATGGATTCTACGATATTCCAAACGTCAAGTACACTCATTTTTTTTTAGAAATCTTGGATGTACAGACACGATTTTCTAGAGATTTATTATAGTATAGATTATCTGCTTTCAAAACAGGTTTTAGAGTTATTTTTTGAAAATTTTCCTTAAAGTTAATGGTATTTTTACCAAATAAAGGATCGTCATATCCTTACTAACTATGTTGATATTTGCTATTTCTAATGACTCTTCCGCATTTTTGAACGGAATTTTCTCATCTTCTAATTTTCCTAATGCAATTTTGATTTCAATTTATTTAACAATAGAGTATGGATAATGTCTTTTTTTGCCCGTTGTATGGCGTATTTTATATTAATTAATTCTGCCTTTATAAATCTTATCCTATTTTGTAAATTAATAATAGTTTCATTTTCTACATATGTATCTTTTCTAATATCGTTCATAAGACTGTTAACAATGTTTGTAATATTATTAATTTTCTCGTTAAAAAGTTCGTTTACAATTACTTGATTATTATTATTGGTGTTTATATCATTTAAATTGTTTGTTATTATCTCCAGATCTTCATGATCTGGGCTTCCGGCGATGAATTTCCATGCCGTTTCTAGAATATCTAAGGGTCTTTTCTGCTCATTTTGTATAGGTTTAATAGTGTCTAAAATCTGAAGGGATTTGGTTAGTTCGTGCTTAGGATAGGATACAGGATAATATTTTGGGTACGTCTGAGGAAATGAATTTGTATATGTCCGTTAAAAATTGTTCGTATTTGCTTAGGTCAATTACGTGTATAAGCCTAAAGGCACCGTTCTGTATTTTAGCAAGTCCGTCATTTATTGTCACTAGTTGTGCGTTTGAGTAGTCGTAGATGTCGTTTGTAGCCGTTATGGGGTAGATCGCAAGGAGTCTGAAAATGGAGATATCGGTTTTAATTTTTAATATTGCTTTTGTGAACTATTTTCTCAGATTCTATCTTCTTTAACTATTTCGTTTTTATATTTTGGTGAAATTTTTTACCTAGTCTCTTACTAATTTTGACATATATAGTTTCGCCTGGATGGTAGATTTTTATGGGGTGACGATTTTTATTATGGTATGAAATATCTTTTTCCTGTTTGGTTTTTAGTTCAGAGATGTTTTCTTGTCTTGTCTTTTCAAATTGGCTTGGATCCGTGGAGACTCTTCTTCCCAAAATACTTCTATTGGTTTCTTTTTCGTCGTTGAGTGTACGGTGTTAGGTTGAACTGGCCGGTCCCATGAGGACCTCACATAGACTGATTGAGTCCGTAGTGTTACCCGAAGTTTGTTTTAACGACCAAACTGCAAAACCCTATCAAAAACCAGGACCTTTGTTATAAAATAACTCCATCCTCTTGGCAAATACTAGAAGCTTCCTAGGACTTAAGCCACTTGCCGCTTCTAGATCTGATAGCTGTATCACTCCTAATAGCTGGAGTCTTAGCCTGGCAAGTGCAGGGCACGAGAATAGAACGTGCTCGATCGTTTCCTCCTCCAACCCGCACTTCCTACATCTGCTATCACTGACCAAGCCTAATTTAAAGGCATGTGACGCCAGAAGGCAGTGTCCAGTCAGAATACCCGTCATGAGTCTACAGTCCTCTCTTTTTAATGATAGAAGCAACTGTGTTAGTCTAAGGTTGTAAGACCTACACATAATCTTCGACATTTTACAGCCCCGCGTTTTAACCCACGCCTTTCCCGCTTGGCCGATCATGGCCACCTCTCGGCTTTGCTTAATCTCGCCCAATCTAGTTGGGACGTCTACGGAGCAAGCTTCAAGGGATGCGCCCTTTTTAGCTAGTTCGTCCGCTTTTTCATTCCCATCTATTCCCATATGCTCTGGGACCCAATATAGATGTATGCTTCTCCCTGTCCCGATTCTCTCCAGAGACTGCTTACACTCTAACTCGCGAGATTATTGCCTTAATTGCTGCTTGACTGTCAAT